>BHFT01030208.1:0-43179 GCA_004320025.1 Laticauda laticaudata | reverse complement strand
CTCATTTTGGGGAAGTTTTTTAAGGGTCGGCTTATATGCGAGATCGGCTTATATGCGAGTATATACGGTAATATATAAGGAGCCCGGGTTCGAATCCCAGAGGGGTATGGCTAGCTGACGAGCTAAATAGCTTGAAATAGATCTATACTAGTCTCCCTTTATTTCTTTGGTGGTAAATATAAATTCAACATTTTAAAAAAGAAAACTCAAAGGGCAGACTCGATGGGCCACTGGGCCTTTTTCTGCCATCAGTTTTCTATGTTTCTAAAGTCTGGCAGATATTTCCAGATAATGTATCCTGCAGTGAGGTCTCTGAACAGAAAAATGATGCAATGGTTGTATTTCTATATAACACAAAGCTGGATATGGAGCTGCTTAGATTATAGGGACATTTAGTCACAATTTTAAATTTTTTCTCCTGTATTTATATGTTTACATGTTATGTGGGTTTTTTGGTTTGTTATTTGATTTTGGGTTGTGGTACAGTGGTGGGATTCAATTTTTTTTACTACCAGTTCTGTGGGTGTGGCTTGGTGGGTGTGGCAGGCAAAGAATACTGTAAAATCTCCAGTCGGAGTTGGTATTTGCCGATTCTCCGAACTACTCAAAATTTCCACTACTGGTTCTCCAGAACTGGTCAGAACCTGCTGAATACCACCTCTGATGTGGTACAAGGCCCACAGTTACATTGTTTGAGTTGGGCAGCCTTATGAAACTAGTTAATAAACAAATGGGGAACAGAAGTACAGTCACCTTAAAATCCTCTGAAAGAGGGTTTTCCCAATGCATCTCTACTTGCTTCTGCATGCAAGGTAAACTTGGGTGTTGGGCAGGACAACATTCAGACATGTAGGTAGAAGAAGTGAGAACGCCACAAGAGAAGAAGTCTTTTTTTAAGTGATTATATATCTGTGTCGGGCACGTTAAGCTCTAGTTAAGCTGATTTATTGCTAATGCCTATAAACAAGAAGCTAGTCAACAAATGGTTTAGCATTAAATTGGCACTTGATAAAAGTCAGTGGAATTCAGGAGGGGGTTGGACTTAGTTTGTGAGAATGTAAGGACTCTGGACTGATTACTGTCTTGACTCCACCTGTGCTTGTCCTTCTGTGCAGGACAAGGCTGTGCTTGTCCTTCTACATTCTATTACCTATTGATTTATTGATCAACTACTTTACTAAAGCTGCCCAACTCAATTAGTGTGGCTGGCATACCAAAAGTAGACCCAGATAATAAACAACCACCCCACATAATGTTAAAATAGACATAATATATCACACAGGTAGTTCTTGACTTCTGACCAGTCACCTAGCGACTCTTCAGTTATAATGGATTTACCTTGAGGGAGGATTTATGAACTGGATTTGAGGATATGACAGTTGTCGTCCCCCTGGTGATCACAAGACTGCAGTTTACGTGTTTAGAAACAGCATTTAGGGCCATTTGCAGCATCTTGCAGTCACATGATCACATTTTATGAGCCACGGTGGTGCAGTAGTTAGAGTGTAGTACTGCAGGCTACTTCGGCTGCCTGCTGGCTGCCTGCAAATTGGCAGTTCGAATCTCACTGGCTCAAGGTTTGACTTAGCCTCTTCCATCCTCCCAAGGTGGATAAAATGAGGACCCAAAATTGTTGGGGTCAATAGGCTGACTCTAAACTACTTAGAAAAGGCTGTGAAGCATTATACAGCAATATATAAGTCTAAGTGCTATTGCTACTGCTATTTTACACTGTTTTTTTTTAAATTGGCATTTATTTCCAGGTTTTAGCAAAAATAGGCCTATAGCAAACCATTGATTTGCTTAATGACTACAGTAAAAAAATTCCAGTTGGTCATATAATTGAGTGCTTTATGGCCAATCATGGGTTACAACTGTGATTGGCAAGTTTCATTACCATCATAACTCAAAGACTCAAAGTACAGGACACAAAATTTAAAGTGGCAACCAAGCACCAACAACTGAAAAGCATCTCCATTCATCCAGCCAATCAATAAAGTGCATTGGTAGAAAATGATAGGAGGGACTAAGTTTGGATTCTGCTCAGACTTAAGAGTTAGAGGAACTCAGGAACTTACCATATATACTTGAAGATGAACTGAGAATTTTAGGTGCCAAAATATACCCCCAAAATTAGGTTTTGCTAACCTGCAAGTGTATTTGGTAATATTTTTTAAAAGGACCTGCATTTACTTATATATAAGCCCATCCGTGTATAAGATGACTCTCGAGTTTTTAACCACAATGCTATGAAAATCCAATTAGCCACCACCAAGCCAATTATGAAAATTAAAGCATATGAAAATGATGAAGCTCAGATTATGCACAGATGGGCTTACATGCAAGTACCGTACGCTCTGTGTAACACCTTTTCTGCTTTCTTCAGGGATTTTTATTCTTTGGGTAATTTTTTAAAGCTGTTTCTTTCTTGCTCCTCCCTCTCTTCCCTTTTCCCCTCCCTACCCCCAAATAAAAGGCATGAAACCCAGTAAAAAGATTTCAGGAAGAGTGTCTGTATTGCTTGATTTTGTTCTTTGAATAATTATTCCTTCTCCTTTTCTATGAAAGATGATGATAACTTCTCATCTGAAGCTGACACGGCTGTTTGTGAAATGACCAGGGGCACACCCTTACTTGCACAGGTAAGTGCAACATCTGGTGGGTTGCTTAAAGCTGCTTTGATTTGATTAAACCTGGGAAAAAGTGTTTGTGGTGAGAAACCCCTTTTCTTCCCATTAATGAGTGAGGAAGTGAATGTCAAACAAATAAGAAATTGTGTGTGGACTCCAGATTTCTTGATTTCTCAGTCATCAGAGTTGATGTTCCACAGCATTTGCCATTAAGCCTACCTTTGGCTTGTTCGAACTCAGTTTGATATTGATAAAGTTTACTCTAAACTTTAAACTTTCAGGGGTCTCCAACCATTGCAACTTTAAGGCTTGTGGACTTCAATTCCCAGAGTTCCTCGGCCACCTTTGTTGGCTGGGAGTTGAAGTCTACAAGCCTTAAAGTTGCCACGGTTGGAGACCTCTGGTCTAATTGGTTAAGGCACCAGGATATAAAGTGGGAGATGATGAGTTCTAGTCCCACTTTAGCCATGAAAGCTGGCTAAGTGACTTTGATCTAGTCCCTCTCTCTCTGAGCCCAATTCACCACACAGAGTAATTGTTGTGAGGAAAGTTAAAGAATTTTGACTGGGATCCAGGAAATGGGTCTTCTCCACCATTGCCCCCACTTTGTGGACCACTCTCTCTCCAGAGGTGAGGTGGGTTCCCACTCTTTTGGCCTTCTGAAAAGTGGAAGGCCTCTACAACCTTGCTTGGTCGTGCAGAGGAACATGCAGTCATGAGGCTGGTTAGCACCCTGAAAGCCCTCCTCTAGTCTTTTAATTAATTTTTAACATTCTTTCCCTCTTTAAAATTTTAAGACCTGTGTTTTGTGCTTTTAGTATTTAGTCTCTCTGTGAGGGAGATGGGCGCTTCTTAAATACGATAAATAAATAAATTATAAGCGAGGAAAATTCTTGTCCAGAGCTCAGTGAAAAGATCTTAGTGGTCTTATTAGTGACAATCTAGGAAGATTTTAGATCCTTTGCAACCTATCTAACATAGTGGCTCAAGGAGACACCTGTAGGAGAAGAGCAGGCAGAGCTGGGGGGAGGCGGAATTAAATGTCATCAGCTTAGAGTTGTGGCATTCCCACAAGCACTCCCAAGTCCAACCCCTCCTGAAATCCATTGACCCTTAACTAGTGCCAATTTAGTATCAAACTTTAGTTGACCAAATTCTTCAGTAGAGGCTTGAAGTAATATTCTATGCTGCCATCTCACAAATGATCCTGATTCTTTGTGTCTGACATCAGTCATGCATTCACTGTTGGTAGGTATTAACTGACTTTTCTATTTGTAGGTTACAAATTACGACAGTGCAACGGGCTTGCCACTAATACAACTGTGGAGCATGATAGGAGATGAGGTATGTGGACTATCCAATCAATTTTGGGAGAACAGGCCCATAATGCGCCACAGTGATCCCAGAATTGAATCACCAGTGCACTTATTATAATAACCTGGGTGATTTTGAACTGAAAGCAGGAGAGATCCTTCATAAAATGTGCATTAGTAGACTTCTTAGTAGGGTGCTCTTCTTTGGGGATGTTGTGTAGACATAAAAAGAGTAACAACGAGACTTCATACTCCAGAGAGATGTTGGATCTCAGTCAAATGTCCCGCCTGCTCTTGGTTGGCCTTGTTCCAGTCATCCAGGGTGCAGGTGGACATCACCAACTTTTTTCTGCAGCCTTCAGTCCAGCTTGGTGTATAGACAGATGGTCTCCTCTTTAGTTGCGTCTCTTTAGGTGGACAGCAACAGAGTCTGTAAGCCTCTTCACAGGATATGCCAAGCCACCTTATCCACGCAGACAGCACCAAGCAATGTGGGGAAAACAAAGGCAGCTTTGTTTCACTCTTCAGGATTCCAGCTGCTTTGATGGAGCCTGACTAATACCTTTCTTGGAATTCTTTCTTATTACATTTTTGCAAAACGTTAAAGAAAGGAAAGCAATGGGGCCAGCCCAATTGGAAAAAAAATATATTGTTCATGCACACGCATACAGAAATCCATCTGCTCATCACACTCAGGAATGATAAATCCCATTTTGGGGTTTCTTCAAATTCCTCCCTGTCCAAAAGCTAAAACAGAGAAAATCTACAAATAAGTGCTTTATCAGGAGATACAAAGATAAGTCTTTCTGTTCATCCTCCAAATGGGGCATGTTTGGCAGGAATTGAGTGGCAATTTCCAGATTTTAGATGTTCCCGCAAAGGAGATTAGTATTTCCAGGTGAGAGTTACTCTAGCATTAACTTAATGGACTTTTCATCAAAAGACAAAATCTTTTATTTACAATGAGATTATTTATTGAACTGAGAATGTATCCTTTTTGAGTGAAATCAGCTGCTAAGTGTGTAGCGTGTTAAAGCTGCCTGCCATGGAATTTTTATTGCTGGAGATAAATTTAGTAATTTTTTTAAAAAAAATACCAGTATTCTTTGGTGGAAGAGCACGTCAATTATGCATAGGCAAAAAGGATGGGGAAATTTTTTTATTTAAATTAGGGAGACTTGGTTTAAAATATAAACCTCACATTTTATGAAATGCATGTATACCTAAGTAATTGTCCCTTAACCTCCATAGACTGAAAACTCTGTTGCTAAGCAACATGGTCATTAAACAAGACATTGCGTGACTGTGCTGAACTTTCCCCTGTGGTTATTAAGTGAATTATTGCAGTTGTTCAGTGAGTCAACTTATAACTGCCCTTGTGACCTCTGGCTGGCTTCCCAGTGATGTTGGTTATCAGGTGTGCACAGATGACGATCACGTGATAATGGGTCATACAAGCATGGGGGCTTCAAAGCACCCTGAATGGTTATCACATGGCTGGGGGGAACAGCCATAAGTTCCAGGACCAGTCATAAGTCTTGCTCAGTGCTGTCATAACTTTGAACAGACACTAAATGAGTGGTTAGTAAGCAAGGGCTACCTGTACTGTCCTTCCACTTAAGATACACTGTTTCCCTGAAAATACAACCTACCCTGAAAGTAAGTCCTAGCTTGATGTTTACATGTGCATCCAATATAAGCCCTACCCCTAAAATAAGCCCTGATTAAGATCCCACCCACTCCAGAGTGCATGGGTAAAAATTAAGCTAGGGTGGGGATGGGGGGGGTGGAGCTGCCCTACTACTTACCTTTGGACAGTTGTGGCGAGGCATCTCACACCCCGACATCTGCCTTGTTGGCCCATTTCTTCTGCAGCTGGCTAGGCTGGCAAGGCCTCTGATAACAAACCTCCAAGTCGATCCGGAGCTCTGTTATCGGCTGCAGAGGCCTTCAGGGAAAGCCTTGCTGGCCGCAGAAGAAGTTCCTGAAGGCCTCTGACAGTGAAAAGGAGGCCGGGGTGACGCACGCAAGTGAGGATAGTCAATGGATGACATCCCCCCAAAATAAGACCCTGGTGGCTTAGGAAGTCTGTCTTGGAGAGTCTGTCAGAGACCTAATGACTGACACTCAGAGCGGTAATGACAAGATGACTGCAAAGAATATAAATCCTTCCATTCTCCACCAAATAAGAACTGAAGAAGCTTCTTAGATGAAATGTGAAAGGTTTTCAAAGGAAATAAACAAAAAACAAAGTCCAGTTGGCTTTTGGAAAATCACCTTTGCAACAACCATGACCTAGATCAGTGTTTCTTAACTTTGGCGTCATGTGGACTTCAACTCCCAGAATTTCCTAGTTAGGCATGCTGGCTTGGGAATTCTGGGAGTTGAAGTCCACCCATCTTCAAGAGGCCCTAGGTTGAGAAATACTGACCTAGATGATTGAGACTCTCCATAGACATGTAACCATGATTTATCTGAGGTCAACCCTGAAGCGAACCTGGCTGAGGCCATCTTTGAGGCTTCATGGTTGCCACAAGGCAGAGGGGGAGAAAGGGAGTGGGGAAATTAGATAGCTCAGCTTTACAGTCAAAATACACTGGAACCTCGGGTCGCGAACGCTTCTGTTCGCAACCAAATCTGGTAACGACCAGAATTTTTGCTTCTGTTTTGCTTCTGGTCACAAACAGATCTTCCGGTGGTGACCAAAGCAAACCTGAAAATCACTGCGATTTCCTGTGAAGGAGCGATTTCTCCTTCGGTGCCATTTTATTGGGTCTGCACATGCACAGATGGGTGTGCTTCCAGTTATGACCAAATCAGATGGCGACCGTAGTCCTGGAACAGATTATGGTCACGACCCGAGGTTCCACTGTAAGAAGTTTTCTTGTGGGAACCAAGAACATTCTTGCAGGTGGCTGAGAAGAGGAGGAGTGAAGTAACCAAACAACCTGCCAGCTCCTCTATTGGACAATGTGATTCTTGACCTGGGGGGAAGGGGATACTTTCACTTTTTAATTAGATGAAAACTGCGGGAACTTATCAGAGTTGGTTTTCACCAGTTGTGCCAATATGATGTATCCAATAAATTTGTTCTTTGAGGGATCTACCTGCCTCAAAGTTCTGCTTTCTATGGGCATATTACTTGGAATGCTGACATCTGATGGTGCAAGATCACTTCATTTCCTCTACTGTTGCTGGCGTAACTCACTAAAGTTTCTCTTTGTCTTCTGTTCCAGTTGGTGTCCATCAACCGAACACTGGTGGAACGAGGATTTGCTCAGTGGGTAGAAAACTACTAGCAAACCCCTTAACTCATCTTCTGGACTGTTCTTTCCTCTCTTTTTTTCCCCTGTCCCTTTGACTTTCTTTCCTGTTTTTGGCACTGTTTCAAAATTAGGATTTTGTAGTCCCTCTTCCTGCCCCTCCCACCTCCCCCCCACACAAATCAGTCATTATTTCCACCAGCGATTTGTGATGAATTCATCTGACTGACCACAGTTTGTATTGCATACCTCATTTTGTTGAAAAGGCAGGGAGTTGTACCATAAGCCATTAAACAGAAACAAACCACAGCTTTAAAACTTGGCTCTTCCCCTCTGGTTGTTCAAGTTGTAAAAAAAAAGAGAGAGAGAGAGAAGAAAATAATAATTGTAATAATAGAGCAATGAGGTTTGTACCAGGTTGGCTGTGTATGGTTTAAGGCATGTGTTGAATTTCCTAAAGTGACTGCTGCCTTGACATTAAACTGACTTGAAATATAGGAGATAAATTTGATTCAGAAATCCCCGTCCCCCCCCCAAAAAAAAATAATTAATAAAATATTTGAAACTTGGGAGCACATCCGATATAATAGGCATATCCATGTTTCTAACCACAAAAGCTAGCTGCCTTCCCTTTGGTTCTAAGGAAAGCCACATGCCCCTTGTTTGATTGTGACTTCACTTTTAATTAAGGCTTGGTTTGTGCAAGAAACCAGGATACGTTTTGCAGACTACCTGAAACAATGAATTTGACTTCATCCACTACAGCTGCGGCATTTTTAAAATTCTCAGTCATGTTGAATACACAGAGAAAAGAAAAATGGATCGCCAAGCCTGATTGTAAAACATCACTGTTTTCTAGCTGTTTGGAAAAAAAAAACCTATGTAAATATATATAAAAATCATTGTAATATTTTGTACAAGAGAAAAAAATACTGTAGAATTAAAAAAGGAAACTTCAAATGAAATGATTTTTTTTTCCATACCAAAATGTCCTCTGTAGAGAAATAGTTCAGGGTGTATCATTACACAGCTTAAAACACTAGAATGCGTGAAAAATTTTCTGATCTTTGTATAGCATGATTCTTTCCCCTGCTTGCTGTATGGAAGAGTAATCAGCAAATTCTTATTGCTTTTTTGCTGTACAGACCTGACTGAACGGGGAAAAACGAGTAACA
Source organism: Laticauda laticaudata (assembly GCA_004320025.1). Classification (NCBI taxonomy): domain Eukaryota; kingdom Metazoa; phylum Chordata; class Lepidosauria; order Squamata; family Elapidae; genus Laticauda; species Laticauda laticaudata. The sequence goes on along the minus strand of BHFT01030208.1, from coordinate 34,798 downwards.
TTTGGAATTAATATTGCAGTGACGTCTTTTTTTTCTCTTTTTGCTCCTTTTTAGATTGGTTTCAAATGTGGAATTTAAAAAAAAAAGAATCAAGTAATTTAAGCTAATTTAATACTATTAAAATATAAATGAATTTAAAACCTGGTTGCTGAGTTGGGAGTTATTACCGAAGGGAGAGAATGTAAAAATGTCTTGTATGTATGTCAATTCTATTACAGATTTTTTGAAATATTGATCTTATATGGAAGATGGAGTGTATGGCAAAACCTTTTTCCTCAAAAGATGTAGAAAAAAAAAAGTATTGTGTGAATCAGTCGACCTTTAAGATTTTCAGCAATTAAATGCCTCTAAATGTGAGGGACTAGTGTCATGGATTTCTTTTGTATGATTAAGGTGTTTGATTAAAAAACTTGGCCAAATTTTGTAAGGGAACTAATTTTTCATTTCTTTGTGAAAGTGCCCTGACTGGGGAATTCTGGGAGTTGAAATAGCAATAGCACTTAGACTTTTATACCGCTTCACAGTGCTTTTACAGCCCTCTCTAAGCAATTTACAGAGTCAGCAACATTCTGGGTCCTCATTTTACCAACCTCAGGAGGATGGAAGGCCGAGTCGACCTTGAGCCTGGTGAGATTTGAACTGCCAAATTGCAGTCAGCCAGCAGTCAGCAGAAGTAGCCTGCAGTACTGCACTCTAACCACTACCTCATTTCCACATATTCACATATCTTAAAGGTGATGTTGAGCAACATTGACCTAATAACAGAGTTTGGGTCTTTATTTTGTTTTGTTTTTTTAATTGCCACAACTGCAACTCGAAGGTGTACAAAAAGAACCACAAGATCAGTGGATATAAATATCCATGACATAACTGCAACCATTATGAATATGTAAACTGTATGTAAATTTACAGCAGCAAGTGCAGTCACAAAATGGCTGCCATGAAGTGAGTCGCCGAAGAACCAGAAAGGAAAAGGGTAGCCTTCCTATTCGTTTTGCTACCCCAGCCTTCACTAATCAGGCAAGGTTGAGAAGAGCCAGAGAGAACATAGATCAAGGGGTCTCCAACCCTGGCAACTTTAAGCCTGGCAGACTTCAACTCCCAGAATTCCACAGCTAGCTTTGCTTTGCTGGCAGTGGAATTCTGGGAGTTGAAGTCCGCCAGGCTTAAAATTGCCAAGATTGGAGACCTCTGCTATAGATGGCCCTCCACTTACCATCAGAAACGGGACCAGAATTTCTGTTGCTATGCAAGATACTTGTTAAGTCAGTCGTGCCTGATTTTACGACCTTTTAGGCCCTCTTAAGTGAGCCACTGCCATTGTTAAGCGAATCACAGGGATATTAAGCAAATAACTTCCCCATGGCTTGTCAGAAGCCAGCTGGGAGAGCCGCAAAGGATGATCACATGACCCCAGGATGTCGCAACTCTCATAAATACTAATTACCAAACTCCTGATTTTTGAACACGTGACTAGGGGGATGTTATAACTTAAGAGGACCTGGTTCATATGTCACTTTTTCATTCATTGTAATTTCAGATGGTGCTGAAGGAATAGTTGTAAGTCGAGGACCACCTGTATAGCCAAAATGATGCTGGTTAAACTCTTTAAGGATCTGAATTACGAGCTTTTGTGCATAGGAGAAAATGCCAGCAAGCAAAAATTATTCGGCTTAAAAGATGGGGATTATCTTTCAGATAAACCTTCAGCCCTGCATTCAACATCTATTACAAGTGCAAAATAAGGTTAGAATAGCAGAGTTGGAAGGGATCTTGGAGGTCTTCTAGTCCAACCCCCTGCATGAGTGGGAGATCCTATACCAGTCCAGACAAGTGGACAAACTGATCAACTGACCAGTGGTAGGATTCAAATTTTTTGACTACCGACTCTGCGGGCATGGTTTGGTGGGCATGGCATGGCAGGGGAAGGATACTGCAAAATCCCCATTCCCTCCCCACCCCACTAACCTGCTTTCCATCTCCTTTCTCCTGGGCAGGGCAACAAAAGAAGACCCAGCCGATCAGCTGGGACTCAATGGGAGGCATAGAGTAGATGGGGTCGGGGCCAGTCAGAGGTGGTATTTGCCGGTTCTCAGAACGATTCAAAATTTCTGCTACCAGTTCCCCAGAACCGGTCAGAACCTGCCGAATGCCACCTCTGCAACCGACATTGATCATTTTGGACCTGTAGGGTGTGTGAGCTGATTTCAGAACAAAATTGATGTCAAGTTTAGACCTTCCTCTTCCAAGACTTTGTTAACTCCATGCCTGCTTTTTAAAATAAAGTAATCGATAGTGTGCTTTAGTCAAATGAGTGAGCCAGCTTGTGATAAGGCCTTCATCTGGAGAAAGTCTCTTGATTTTCTCTAGAGAAAGAACAAGTATAGTAGTAGTATTTTGTCTCTCTAGCCAAAGAGACCCTCAAAGGCAAGATTGTGTAAAAGTAATTATTTGAATAATTAGTTATTTAAATGATTGGGGTCAGCAGAACTCTCCTAGAAACCTACTTTTGCACACTAGAGTAACATTAATACAACAGCACTGAAAAAAAATGACACAACTGGTTTTCACACGGCTGTTGCATCATGTCATCAAAATTTGGATTCTTGGCAACTGGCTCATATTTATGACGGTTACAGTGTCCTGGGGTCATGTGATCCCTTTTTACAACCTTCTGACAAGCAAAGTCAATGGGGAAGCCAGATTCACTTAACCATGTTAACAACTGCAGTGTTTCACTTAACACCTGTGGCAAGAATGGCTGTAAAATGGGGCAAAACTCACTTAAAATTGTAATAGAAACGTTGGGCTTAATTGTGTCCATAAGTTGAGGACTGCCTAAAATGATTTGCTCTCTTATTAGTTTGTGCCTATCAATTTAACTCAAAAACGTATCTCCATTTAATTTTTCGATACAGAGAATATTAATTCAGTAACCATATAGACATACTGTATAAACACAGACTTAAAGGATGGAAGGATAGAAAGATTGCAAAAGACACGAAAGAGTGGTTTGCAATCAGAGCAAGACTGATGTCCAATGTTCTTCCTAATAATAAGAGCAGATTTGCAAAATAACCAAGTACTGGAGAAAAATGTGCTTTCCTGTATTTTCAAGCAGAGGTTGGCTAGCTATCCATCACCGTTACTTGCATTGAGATTTGCATTGACAGGAAGTCAGATTCAATTGCTTACACCGATGTTTCTCAACCTTGGAGACCTTAAGATATCTGGACTTCAGCTCCCAGAGTTCCCCAGCCAGCCTTGGCTGGCTAGGGAATTCTGGGAGTTGAAGTCCAGACATTTTAAAGTCACCAAGGTTGAGATATTCTGCCCTACACCAAGGATTTTCAAAATTCTAATGATAGAAAATTGTCTAGATTTGAGTAGACTTCATTTTTTTTGGTCTTTCAGGGAAGCCCACCAAATTCTCACTAGACTTTAAAGTCCTGTGAAAACCAGTAGCAAAGTCTCGGGTCTTAACAACATTTTCCAATGGAAGAATATGGACAATTTGAAGCACTAAAAGGAAACAGTCGGTAGATGGCAATACAGCCTAAGAGATCAAACTCTATTTCTTCTGCTGAGTTTTCCAAGTCTCACAAAAGTAAATGGAGCATCTGGAAATGCATTTCTCCATCAGCTCCGAAACAAAATTGGGTTCTTAATTACAGGTAGACCCCAACTTATAATTATTCATTTAGTGAGCATTCAAAGTTATGACAGCACTGAAAAATGTGACTCACAACTGGTCCTCATACTTACAAACATTGCAGCCTCCCCTGATCAAAATTTGGGCACTAGGTAACCAGCATGTATTTATAGGATGGTTGGAGCATCTCAGGATTAAGTGTTTGCCCTCTGTGACCTTCCCAGCCAACTTCCAGCAAGAAAATTCAGTGAGAAACTGACTAGTAATGATTTTTCAACATTTTAAAAATTATATCCAAATATATATTGGATAAATTGTGTTAAAAATGCTTTATGTGTAATGTCACAAATATTAAACTTTTAAATGCCCCTTCTGGTGTCTTTTTGCCTTACTTTGTCTTCACTCTTCAGTGGTCAATATTCATATATATTTATGCGTTTTTATAGAGATTTGTGGAGCATCTCATCCAAAGATTCTTGGTGGATTGGAGGTCATAGAAAAAGCAAACCTCTGAATCTATGCATAACAGTACATGTTATATCAATGTCTTCAAATTATAATTTTAAAAAATAGCCAAGATGGAAGCCATTGTGGTGTGATCCAAGTTCTATTTTTAATGACACAAAAAATGGGCATTGCTTCAACTACACTGTCGCAGTTGTTGTCTTTTGATTGGACAACCCTGTATCATCGCTCAGATTCCAAGCTGCTGCCACAGAAGGGAATGTCTATAGCATGGAGTTGAACTGTGGAGTCCTTGGTGTTCTCTGAGTTTGGTTGTTTTCTTTCGGACATTTCATGGCCCAACTAGATAACATCATCAGTGCTAGAAGTCTTTATGTCATCTTCCAAACTAGGCAAGGAAAAGGCCCACTTTTCAAGCATCCTGAAGGGGGTGGCTTGTCATCTGGGAACCACTTTTTTGAAGTGACATCTTGGGATAGGTGAAATATTCAGTATGATCTCTCATGTGGATTCAGTGTGAAGACTTGTTTCCAGGTTCTAGGTAACCTAAGGTTCTGGACTAAAGTTTTAAAAAAACTATTTTAAAAAATTACAAGAAAATGTGATTTCCATTTGATTTCTCATTTCCAACTGACCTCATGTGGCCTGTACAGAAACAGCTAAAGAGACAGATGTGGCCTAGGTGGGGGCATAAAATGACCAGGTCTGGCCTAGATGCATTTTTAAAGCCAAAATGAAACAGGATAGTTTGAGATCAGTCTAATGTGCAGAGGTGTACAGTGAGGTTACTTATGGTTCTGTGTTTTCTGGGTGTAGAATGGGATCAGTTTCATTCAATAAACCATGATTCATTTAATCATAGATGGGGTTCCAGTGGAATGGCTTGCCTCCAGAAGATGCTCCAGCACTGGGCGTTTTTAAGAAAAAAACTGGACAGCGATTGGTCTGAAATAGTATAAAGTTTTTTGCTTGAGTACGGAGTTGGACTAAAAGACTTCCAAGGTCCCTTCCAACTCTGTTATTCTGTTAGATTGGCATGCCTAATTTGGAGGCACCCATCTGCAAACCTGGGAAGCTGAAGATCTGGCTGTTTTAAAACCAAAGATAGTAAGTTTCCCCAAATCAATGGTTTTAGCAGCACAGTTTCATCTTGTTTGACTGTCCTTGAGTGCGATTATGAAACAGACAGAGATGGATGAGCAAATGAGCTCCTTGTCACTGCAAAATTGCTCTGTGGTAGCTGTCTATTTCACACTAATTTAATTTTAATTTTCCAAGACTTTTCAGGCTTGACCTTGGCTGACCTCAAAAAGAGTTAAGCAGGATCAGGCCTGGAACTACTAGACTCACTGAAAGAGACTACCTTAGAAAGGGGTGAAGCCAATTTAGAAGACCACACAGATCACACTACCTGATCCTCGACTCCCCACGGATTGACATCCATCAAAGGGAGAGTATATTATTTCTTTTACAAGTTGCACTGAAACATTTTTAAAGGAATGATTAAAACCTTGTTAAATACCTTATGCGAAATGTGGAACTTTTTTGGAATTTGGAAAACTAGCATCTGAAATCCACCAATGGACCCACAAACGTATCAAGGGGCAGGACATCTTGTACTCAGAGGGTGCTGTACCCATGTAGGGTGGGCAAAAAAAGGCAATTTGGAGCCCTGACCTTTCTTTTTTCTTGCAATAATTTTTTTTTAATTTTATACGAACAATCCATCTTCCGTTTAAACAGTGTGACATCTGGGTATAAATACCTTGTGCAATAACAATTGCAATTAATACATATTCATTACTATAATATCAGCATATTTACTTTATACTGCTATGCATAACAGTGGTGGGAATCAAAATTTTTTACTACGGATTCTGTGGGCATGGCTTGGTGGGCATGATGTGGCTTGGGCGTGGCTTGGTGGGCGTGGCAGGGGAAGGAAACTGCAAAATCCCATTCCCTCCCCACCCCACTAACCTGCTTTCCAGCTCCGTTCTCCTGTGCAGGTCAACCAAACTAGACCCAGCCAATCAGCTGGGACTCAATGGGAGGCAGAGGAGAGATAGGGGTGGGGCCAGTCAGAGGTGGTATATGCCGGTTCTACTCAAAATATCTGCTACCAGTTCTCAACAACTGGTCAGAACCTGCTGAATACCACCTCTGATGCATAATATATCTAATTATTATAACAATCCCCTTCTTAATATATTTAACTCTTATTCACATGTTTATTATTTTTTGCTAGTCTTCTTTGATTTCTGCCCTTTCCTATGTGCGTCCCTCTGCATACAAAAAGCAGCAGAGCTTCCACTGAATTGGCTGTGGCTACCATCTTGCCTTTTTAAATTCTCTTCCTGTTTATTAGAGGAGAAGGGACTTCAAATTAGGCAATTCTATATCTCAAAAACAACTAGTTTCCCATAACCAGTATGGACTAACAATTAAGGCACCAGGCTAGAAAACAGGAAACTCTTGAGTTCTAGTCCCATNCTATATCTCAAAAACAACTAGTTTCCCATAACCAGTATGGACTAACAATTAAGGCACCAGGCTAGAAAACAGGAAACTCTTGAGTTCTAGTCCCATCTTAGCTAGGAAATCAGCTGGATGAATTTGAGCCAGTCACTCTTAGCCCAACTTACCTCACAGGGTTGGTTGTTGTGAGGAAAATAAGAAGGGGAAGACAAGTTGGATATGTATGCCATCTTATGTTATATGTAAAAATGATTAAGGTGGAGTACAAGTAACAAAATAAAATAAAATAATCCTCATTTACCAGTAGTAAAGTTATTGTGCCCTCAGAAACATGGAAGAATCAGGAAAAAAAAACCCTTCAAAATGGGGCTAAACTTTGAATGTCCCAGGAAGGTACAGAGGAGAGCAAAACTTTCACACTCCAGCCAGCTGGGTCCATTGTTATAAGCAATGGAGGCTTAACTCATAAACAGCAATGGTTGAAGTATCTATGGTGGCCAAGTCCCTCTAAGTGGGTTCACACAACATGCTATGTTATGAACCCAGAAAGGGCAAACTTTTCAGGCTGAATACTCTTGTGGGGATTCATATTTTCTTGGAAAGGATAGAGGACAAAGCTGAAAAAAGGGCAAATATGAAAGAAATTTTAATAAAAAAAAGTTTGTATTTTTAACTTTGCTTAACAAAGGAAAATTCAAAGCCAAAGCCAAGAAAACCTTTACAAAAATGCACATTTTAATAAAAATATCTAAAACCCCAAAGGCTTACCACCATTGGTTTAATAACGTTTAATAACATTTCAACAGCACACACAAAAAAACTAATAACTCGGCCACTGAGTTAAGGCCCTGTCACACTGGCTGATGGATGCAAAATGTTTGTAAAAAGGACACAGCGGACGAGAAAAATGTTCTCCATCCGTTGTTATCTGCTCTCAAAAGGGGCAAAAATTGGCATAACCAGAGCGGACAACACGGAAAGGACGGACGGGGGGAGGACGTAGGGCGGATGGAAAGTGGATGCTCCATGGAGCCTAGCGGATGGAGCGGATGAGAGCGGATGGCACATCCGCAAGGCTTCCGGTGGAGCGCAGCAAAGCAGACGCGGAACGGATACAGCGATGCAGTGGGACACGCCGGCGAGCGATGAAGCGGATGCACAGCGGATGCCGAGCGGATGAACCGGATGCAGAGTGGAAGCTAGCGGATGCTAGCATTCACATGCGCATGTGGGGAAGATGCATTGCGTCAGCCCCGCGGATATAAAGGGAAGCAGCTCCCAAGCAGGTCAACATTCAGAGGAAAGACCTGCTTCCAGACACAGCCTGCCTGCCTGCTGCCAGCCAGCTGCCTGCCAGCCAGCAACCCACACACATGGGAAGAAGAGAAAGCCTCAGCCATCTGCTGCCAGCCTGGCAAGAGGGACGGGCCACCCTCCCACCTGGCCCTCACACTGCTTCTGCTGGGGCTTCTGCAGCCCGGGCTCGCTCTTCTGGGGCTGGGCTTCTGCTGATTCTGCTTCTGGAGGAGCTGATGATGCTGCTTATGGCGGTGGTGCTTCTGCTGGTGCTTATTCTGCTGATGCTGCTTCTGGTGGTGGTGCTTCTGCTGGTGCTTACTCTGCTGCACTGCTCCTGGTGCTGCCCTCGCTCTTGCTGGTGGCTTATCCTGCGCGGCTGCTGCTCTGGTGCTGGTGCTTCTGCTGGTGCTTACTCTGCTGGTGCTGCTCTTTGTCCTGCTGGTCCTGCTGGTGCTCCTGATCCTGCGGTGCTCCTCGGTCCTGCTGGTGCTGCTGGTGCTTACTCTGCTGATGATGATCCTGGTGCTCGCTGGTGCTGCTGGTCCTGCTGGTCCTGCTGGTCCTGCTTTTGCTGCTACTGTTGCTGCTGCTGTGTGGTGGTGGTGTGGAGGAGCAGCCCCTACAACCTAGAAGCCCCTCTGATGAGGCCGCATGTGGTCCTGCCAAAAGGGAGAAAGAGGCAGACATGAGAACGGGAGAGGAGGCAATACAACATCAAGGATGAGGTGCTGGAGTGGCTGGAGAGAATGAGTATTATGGCAAGAGGGACACAGGCTGTATAAGGACACCAAAAGGAAGCAGGCTGCTTGGAGAGAGAAGGCTGAGAGCTGGGCTACATTCGGAGGTGCTCTCGGCTGGTGGAAGCACATGCACACCTGGTACGGGAAGCTGCACTAAAGAAATCTGGCCAGGCCGCGGTCAAGCTGACGGACAGAGAGACCTATGTGATGGCCAAGTGCAGCTTCCTGGAGGGTGAAGATCTGCCACCAAGGAGCAGCCTCTCTCAACCCTCTCTCTCCAGGCAGCCCTGAGAGAGCCAGTCTCTTCCGCGTCGAGTCAGCTCTGTCTCCAGGCAGGTAATCTGTGGAGCGTGCCATGATGGAGCCCCCCGACAGCTTGTACTACCGTGATGGAGCACGTGGAGGACCCCTGATGCAGTGGGAGAAAGGAGACGGCATTTCCACCACAGCCCAACGCCGCATCCACCCCCAGCTCCACTCCACAGAAAGGCAGAGAGGCACACCCAGAGGGACAGAGCCACACTGTCCTGCTGGAGATTAGAGACACCATCAGGAGCAGTGTAGATCTGTCTCTCAGCTGGTCCAACATCGACTCCTCATCCTCAACCGCAAGCCCTTCCTCACCTATATGAACCAGACCTCATGGAACATGGCGGCACCCAGTACAAGGTGGTGAAGGACAGGATCACCGATCTGCTTCACAACCCTCCAGACCCAGATAACCTGTCTCCAACCCAGTCCAGGTCTGCTCCTCCACCCCAGGTGATGTCACTCCCAGTCCAAGGCTTTCCACAGGCCCTCACCTCCAACGCTACGGCTACCAGGAAGTCAGCAGCACAGGCAGCAGCCCTTCCCAGTCCAGGCACATGTTCATCGGACGCACCCGGTGCACTGATGCCACCGATGCCACCCACGCCACTGATGCCACCACATGCCACTGATGCCACCCATGCACCAATGCCACCCCGCCACAGATGACCCGCACAGATGCCACCCGCACAGATGCCACCAATGCCAGTCCTCACCCAGCTGCAGACCAGACAGCCCCACTACACTGCTCCTTCCTCCACCCCACAACCAAGCCGGCCTCAGTATATCTTGTCGTCGGTAACTGCGGCTGACACCCCATGTCATGGAGGAAGGGGCTTCTAACATCACGGGGCTGAGCCAGCTGTCTGAGAGCTTCCTCAACACATCACCTGTTTGTCCTCTGCCCAGGCACCCAGTGGCGCTTCAGACCAGCACTCCAGCAGCAGCCACCTCCACAGCACCTGGACCCTTCACCCCTGAGACTGGGCACACCTCTGAGTGACCAAGAAGAGTGGCCAGACGACGTGGCTACCTGTTGATTTATTTGGACCACTTTACTTGGTCATTTTTTCTTTTACAGCTTGTTATTATAAAGATTATTCTTTGCTTCACACACTTGCTTCATTTATTTTTTTCATAAAGTCTTGGTGGAAACTTTTCGAAATGGTTTAAGCCTTTGCATGCAAGATAGCAGTGGGATGGGCAGGGATACCTTTGGGATGGGTTATGATACCTTGTGGGATTGGCAGGGATACCTTTGGTGTATCCAAAGCTGTGGGATAGATAAACCTCCAGTGCAAGCATAGTGGGACTGTATGGTCCACCCTCCCAGGTGCCACCACCTTTGGCCCTTCATTATTAATAATAATGTAATCAATCATCCACACATGTCAACATAAACACAACTCTTTAATTAAATGCCCTGTTCATTATAGGCCACCACATACATGGCCCAATGTCATCAGTGTGATGAGACAGGCTGAAAGAAGCATCCCATTTAATCATCATCCTGTCTTGCCACTCCTCTGCTCCAGCTGGGGAGTTGCGCCAGTGTTTCAGGAGGTTGCGCTGCTTCTTCCTTCATGTGAGGATCTGTTGGGGCCTTGCACATCCTCAGTGTCTATCAGGTTTCGCCCTTGCCTCCATATCCCAAGGCACCATGTCCCCATTGCCTTGTTGGAGGTCCACGAGCCTGTTCTGCAGACTGGGTAGCGGTGCGCATGAGATTGTGGCAGGATGCATCAAGCTTCCACAATCCTCCTCACGTCTCTGGGCGATGCTGCATGTGGGTGAGAAGTACTGGAACCTGTTGGCCAGGATGCAAAGGCATTCTCCACACCCACCCTTGCCCTGAACAGCCTGTAGTTGAAGATCTCTCTTCACGAGTGAGGCAACTGAGGTGTAGGGCTTCATGAGGTAGGTTTCTGAGGGAGAAGGCATCATCCCCACGATGAAGTAGGGCACATCTTGCATGTCGTTGGCAGGGGGTCTGGACTGGAAGCCCATGATGAGGTTGTGTTCCAGCCCTGCTTGAGGTCACTGGCGTTGTATACCTGGGCATCTGAAACATGAGCCTTTGCCTGAAGCCATCGATGTACATGAACTTGTAGTCAGTACATGAACTGGTAGCCATGGCGAAGAGGATAATGCTGAAGAAGCCCTTGTAGTTGAAATAAGTGGACCCCGACTTGGCTGGAGCTTTGCAGGCCACGTGCTTTCCATCTATGGCTCCAACAGTGTGGGGGAAGTTTCCACTTCTGATACCACTGCTCTGCAATTTCTTCCATCTTTTCAGTGGAGGGGCACTGGAGGAGCTCTCCTTGTATTCTTCGATGATGGCCTGCACCTTCTCTGACCACAATGCTGATGGTGTTGTGTGGCACCCTCCAGCGTACTGCATGCTTCTGTAGGTGGTCCTGAGGCAGGTGGCACAGAGTGAGTGCCACCTTGAGCCCAGGTCTAGCCTGGGCCGGACTTTGCCGTGCGCGGCTTGGTCAACCTGGGTGTCAGACGCTCTACACTTTTGTCAACCATGGCTGGAGGGCATCCTCATGAAGTTCTGGAATGCATGAGGGTCTTTGTTCCTCAGCTCCACCATCAGCTTGTTGTACAGTCCGTACTCTGCTCTTCCTCTCTGATCCATCTTCGGACCCAGACACTTCTTGGACGCCTCCTTTTCTTCCCGTAGAACAGTTGAAAGAGCCTGTGATGGCTTTGCATTGTTGCAGAACGATGGTGGCTTACCAAAAGGAGTGGTGTTACGATCCATGGTGGACATGACTGGATGCTGTGGAAGAGGAAGAGCCAGATGAAGGGCTGCAGAGGTCTGCACAGCAGGGCTGCTGGACTGAAAGTGAGATCCAGGTGAGTTGCTCCCCCTTTTATAGGCAATATAGTTTTTCCACTAGGTTGTCCTTTTGCATCCTCTAGGCATCCTCTAGACATCCTTAATATCCGAGATAGGTCCCTCTGCGAACGTTTTTTCCATTTTAAATGCTTTTTGCGAGCTGCATCCGCTTTCATCCTTTTCCATCCGTGCTACTAACACTTTGTGTCCATTACCGCGTCTGTTTCGCTTCCTCCCTGTGTCCGCTTTCTGCTGGAGCGGATTTGAGTTGCGTGAATGCGCAGCGGATGCCTAGCGGATATAGCAGACACGTATGGATGACGACGGATGTAGAACAGATGTTCCCCGTATGCGTTGCGGATGCAGAACGGACGCCGTTGGATACATTTTCCGCTCAAAAAGTTTTGAGCAGCTCAAAAGTTTTTGAGCGGATGGAACCTCAGTCGCTGGATGCTGGACGGATAGAGAGGAAGAAAAAAGACGCAGTGAGTACAGAACGGATGCATGCGCGTTAACCAACGGATGGCAAGTGTTTCTCTCCGTTTTACATCCTCTTTCCATCGGTTGGTGCAGTGTGACATGGGCTTTACAATCATCATAGCATCCTCAGTCACGTAATCATATTTGGGCAATTGGCAAGGATTAATGATAGTTGCAATATCCCAGGGTCATTTTATGACATTTCTGCAGCAGTCATTAAGTAAATGTGTCAGTCGTAAGTGTGAACCCATTTTTCACTCTGGCATAGTTTTGCTGAAAAGTGCTGTTTGTGATTCTCCCAGCTGGGTTTTAAGCAAAATCATTGGGGAAAGTCAACTCAATGACCACATGATTCCCTTAATGACTGCAATGATTCTCTTAACAACCGTGGTGGCTAAAGAAAGGATGTAAAATCAGGCACGACTCACTTAACAACTGCCTTGCTTAGCAATGGAAATTCTAATCTCAGTTGTGGTGTTGAGTTGAGGACTACCTGAATGTAATTTTATTTTTAAAAGGCCACTCAGTTTCTATGCATTGAGTGCATTCATGAATTACATGAATGCGAAGACTGCACGTGAAGGGGTGCCCTTTGTGCAGTAAAAATTAAAAGACCAAAAATAAAGGGCAAAAGTGAGTTTTTGAAAAATAAAGAAATCTAAAGGGCAGCTTTAGGAAAGAAAGGGTTGTCCTTTATAATAAAAGGCACATGGTCACAGTAGCCATGGCATAAAGATGCAATAAAAAATATTTCACAAGAAGCAATTGACAACCCTTTGCAAAACCTATTGGCTGATCACTGATCAGTGAATACCCAAATCTCTTGGCCTGCTGGATTAAATCTATCTTATGCTTGACATGATTGCAAAGGGGTCTGCAGGAACTGGCCCAAAAGTCAAAGTGGAAACTGTGACATTGTATGGTTTTGGGGAGGGGACATCAAGAGAGATGGGGGTGAAGTTCAGACTTTAAAGATCTCAAAATATAACACAGGTTTAAGCAAAGGACTTCCCTCTTGAGTTTGGGAGGGGTGTGTTTTTATATCAGTGACAGTGATACAAAGGTTTGAGAGAGAATGACCGGCCCAAAGTCACTTAGCTGTCTTTCACACCAAAGGCGGAACTAGAACTCACAGTCTCCTGGTGATTGGCCCAAAGTCACACAACTGGCTTTCATGCCTAAGGTGGGACTAGAACTCTCAGTCTCCTGGTGATTGGCCCAAAGACCCTCATATGGCTTTTTTTCCAACATATCCCTGGAAGGCAGGATACTGTGTACTGGCAGGGAATTCTGGACATTATAATCCATTATAATCCAATCATGCCCCATAGGTAGTTCTTGACTTATGATCACAATTTGGGACTGGAATTTCAGTTGCTAAGCAAGACAGTTATGAAGTGGGTGGTGTCCAATTTTACAATCTTCTTTTGCTGAGGTTGTTAAGCAAATCCCAGTTAAGCGATTCATGCAGTTGTTAAGAAAATCCAGCTTCCCCCATTGACTTTGCTTGTCAGAAACCAGTTGGGAAGGTCGCAAATGGTAATCCCATGACCCCGGGATGTTGCAACTGTTGTCAGCAGTTATGACCTCATGGATGATCCTCATTCTGTCAAAGACCTTGGAATACTCATATTAAGCGACCTAAGTGCCAGGGTTCACTGTAACAGCATTGCCAAAAAAGGCATTAAAACTTGTAAATATAATCTTACGAAGCTTCTCCTCCGGTAATATAGAATTGCTAAGGCATACAAAACCTTTGCTAGACCAATACTCAAATATAACTCATCTGTCTGGAATATTCACTGTGTATTGGACATTAATACAGTTGACCAGGTCCAGAAGGATTTCTCGAGAAGAGTACTACACTCATCTGCTTGCAACAGAATACCCTACACCACCAGACTAGAAATTTTGAGCTTGGACAACCTAGAACTACACTGCCTACAGTTGGACTTAAGTGTAGAACACAAAATTATCTGCTACAATGTCCTACCAGTCAGTGACTACTTCAGCTTCAACTGTAACAATACAAGAGTATTACAACAATACAATGCACTACCTGACTCTGTTGTTACATCCTCTAGCCTCCACTCCTTTAACCTTAAACCATTTACTATTGACCTCACCCCATTCCTAAGAGGTCTGTGAGGGGCGTGCATAAGTGCACAATCACGCCTGCTGTCCCTATCCTATTGTCCCCATTTATTCGTACCTATTTCCTGTATTTCCTGTATGAATCCTGTATTCATACATGTTTATTCTTTTAAAAAAAAAAGTTTTATTTCAGTTTTCCACATTTTCAAAACATCTTTTTTTAGTGAACAGCGTGATTCCAGGTTTTCTCATTTCCATACAAAGAATTCTTATATACCTATTATCTTTTCAGTGATTGACAAATAAAATAAACAAACAAACAAACAAACAAACACATAAATAAAATAAGCATCCAAATTTTGATCACGTAATGTGAGGATGCCGGGTATAAGTGCAAGGATTAATAGTAAGTCACTTTTTCAGGACCATCATAACTTTGAGCAGTCACTAAATGAGTTGGTTGTAAATCAAGAAGTACCTATATTCTTTCCCTCTGCTGAGAAAGACCAACGGGCTGCATTTATGCTTTTCAAAAGACACACAGAGACATCAAAAACTCAAAAAGATCCTGCATTCCGATGCTTTCAAAATGTCATAAAATAACAGTAATGATAAATTAAAGGCTGTCTTTTTCCTTTCCGTCCCTGGCCTATTTATATCTTAGACATAGGGCAGATTCTAGGAGGTTTTTTGCCTCCCAGTTTTGACACTGACAGAAACTCTGCTTGTTGGGAAGCTACTGATGCTGTGAAGGCATAATGCATCACCCAAATTTTGCACTGTGACATGTATAAGCTCACTTGATTTATATGTGCCAGCTAAAAAGAAAAGTAGAAAGGAGCATCCCAGCTAGGTGGGAAAGTATACTGTACTATATTCATATTTATATCTTCGTATCTCTATCTCTGTCTCTGTTTCTATCTCTCTATCATCTATCTCTCTATCAATCTATCTAACATCTCTCTCTCCTCTCTCTCTCTCTCTAATTTTTTGTGCATGTGTGTGTGTGTATAAATACACACACACCATATATCTATTAACATATATAGTGTATAATAATAATAATAATAATAATAATAATAATAATAATAATAATAATAATAATAATAATAATAATAATATGGGTGGCAAGATGCCTCAGGGGTTAAGATGCTGGGATTGTTGGCTGGAACGCTGAGAATCTGGGTTTAAGACCCAATACGTGATGGAGTGACCTTCCATCCTCGCCTGTCAACCTAGCAATTCAAAAGCATGCAAATGGAACTAGATAAATAGGTACCACTTTGGTGGGAAGGTAACCCCGCTCCATGATGTCATGCTGGCCACATGATCATGGAAATGTATTTGGACAGTGCTGGCTAGTGGAGTAAAATCTTCAGGGACTCCTTTACCTTTTTATGTATAGATGTAGATATGTATTTGTATATGAAAAATATACTGTGTATGTACTGTATGTATGTGTGTATATCTATATCTACTCCCATAGAAATGTCTGACTTCCAGCTAAGCTTGTTCAAAACAGTCAAAATGCTCAGAGTTGTTTTGCAGTCAAGCTGAATAGAAAGACAGAAATAACTAAAATAATATGTACATGTGAAATGAGATTGCCTTTGAATTGAATATGATTCCTGGTGATTTCACAGTCATATGCATGGTTCGTTTATTGGCAGTAGAAGTACTTGCCTTGACTGACTTCTGCTGTTTTGTTTCTTTTTTTAAAATTCAAGTTTAGTCTATAACCCTGGGATCTCCTAGTGATCTTTACTGTAAGTACTGTATGAACTGGGTCTGAATCACATTCGAGTTTTGAGAACATCTAGAGTCAGCCAAACATTGCTAATCCACACTTATACAAAACATGTTCTAGTGTTCATAAATCACCAGTACAGAATGATTGGAAAAGTTTCAAGACAATGAGGAAAGAAAGTGAAGCCTTCTCTCTCCAGCTTCTCTCCATTTTTATATAGATACTGACATACAAATACTAACATAGATAGATGATGATAGATAATAGATGGAGATAGATAGATGATAGATACTGTAGATAGATGATAGATGATTGAATAGAGAGATAGAGATAGAGATAGATAGATGATATAGATGATAGATAGATTGATGATAGATAGATTATATATACAGGTGAAACTCAAAAAATTAGAATATCATGCAAAAGTTCATTTATTTCAGTAATGCAACTTAAAAGGTGAAACTAATATATCAGATAGACTCATTACATGCAAAGCAAAATAATCCAGCTATGATTTGTCATAATTGTGATGATTATTCTTACAGCTCATGAAAATCCCAAATCCACAATCTCAGGAAATTAGAATATTACATGCAATCAATAAAACAAGGATTGTACAGAGAACAACATTGGACTCTGAAAAGTATAAAGCATGCATATGTACTCAGTATTGGTTTGGCCCCTTTGCAGCAATTACTGCCTCAATGCAGCGTGGCATGGAAGCTAATCAGCCTGTGGCACTGCTGAGGTGTTATGGAAGACCAGGATGCTTCAATAGTGCCTTCAGCTCTTCTGCATTGGTTGGCCTCATGTCTCTCATCTTTCTCTTGGCGCAATGCCCCATAGATTCTCTATGGGGTTCAGGGTCAAGTGAGTTTGCTGGCCAATAAGCACAGTAATCCATGATCATTGAATTAGGTTTTGTTGCTTTTGCAGTATGGGCAGGTGCCAAGTTCTGCTGGAAAATGAAGTCAGTCGTCCCCATAAAGCTCATCTGCGGAAGGAAGCCATGAAGTGCTCCAAAATCTCCTGGTAGATGGCTGCATTGATCCTGACTTAATGAAGCACAGGGACACCACCAGCAGATGACATGGTTCCCCACATCAACACAGACTGTAGAAACTTCAGACTGGACTTCAAAGCATCTTGCAGTGTGTGCCTCTCCATTCTTCCTCCAGACTCTGGGTCCTTGGTTTCCAAATGAGATGCAAAAGTTGCTCTCATCAGAAAAGAGGACTTTGGACTACTGAGCAACAGACCAGTTCTGTTTTTCTTTAGCCCAGGTAAGACGCTTCTGACATTGTTGTTCAGCAGCAGCTGACAAGAGGAATACGACATTTGAAGCCCATGTCCAGGATCCATCTATGTGTGGTGACTCTTGATGCACTGACTCCAGCCTCAGTCCACTTCCTTGTGAAATGTCCCCAACACTTTTGAATGGCCTTTTCCTGACAATCCTCTCCAGGCTGCGGTCAGCCCTGCTGCTTGTGCACCTTTTTCTTCCACACTTTTCCCTTCCACATAACTTTCTATTAATGTGCTTTGATACAGCACTGTGGGAACATCCAACTTCTTTTGCAATTACCTTTTGGGGCTTTCCCCCTTATGGAGGGTATCAATGATGGTTTTCTGCACAACTGTCAGGTCAGCAGTCTTTCCCCTGATTTGTGATTCCTACTGAACCTGACTGAGAGACCATTTAAAGCTCAAGAACCCTTTGCAGGTGTTATGGTTTAATTAACTGATTAGAGTGGGACATTTTAAGCCTAGAATATTGAACCTTTTTCACAATATTCTAATTTTCTGAGATTGTGGATTTGAGGTTTTCATGAGCTGTAAGCCATAATCATCACATTATGACACATCACGGCTTGAACTATCTTGCTTTGCATGTAATGAGTATCTCATATATTAGGTTCACCTTTTAAGTTGCATTATTTAAATAAATGAACTTTTGCACAATATTCTAATTTTTCGAGTTACACCTGTAGATAGACAGAGACAGAGAGAGAAAGACAGAGAGACAGAGAGACAGATATAGATAGATACATATATGCTATATAAAGCATATATGCTATATAATCCTCAAGTTATGACCTCAATTGAATTTTCCTTGCGAAAGCAAGATAGCTATTAATGAGTTATGCCTGAAATTACAATCTTTTTTGCTACAGTTGTTAAGTGAATCCCATAGTTATTAAGCAAATCCAACTTCCCCATTGACCTTGTTTATTGAAAGTTGGCTGGGAAGGTCACAAATGGTGATCACATGACCCAAAGATGCTGCCACTGTCATAAATACATGCCGGTTGCCAAGTGCTTGAAATCATGAGCACATACATGACTTTGGGGAATCTACACAGTCATAAGTGCAAGTCACAAGTCACTTTTTCAGTGCCACTTTAACTTTGAATGCTTGCTAAATGAATGGCTGTAAGTTGAGGTTTACATGTATGAGTGCATGCGTGTGTGTTTGTGTGTGTGTATATTTTCTTCCATTGCATCATGTCCGATTCTTGCCTACATGGACAAGTCCATATTTTCAAGTTTTTTTCAGAAGTGGTTTGCCATTAGATAGCCCTTGATTTATTACCACAACTGAGCCCAAAATTTCTCAAAAGTTTGTTAAACAAAATAGTTGTGAAGTGAGTTTTGCTCCCTATTGCAATCTTCCTGGCCACAGTTTGAATAGAATAGAATAACAAGAGTTGGAAGGGACCTTGGAGGTCTTCTAGTCCAATGCCCTGTCTAGGCAGGTAACCCTATACCATTTCAGACAAATGGTTATCCAACATCTTTTTAAAAACATCCAGTATTGGAGAATTCACAACTTCTGGAGCCACCGATTAATTGTTCTGTCAGGAAATTTCTCCTTAGTTCCAAGTTGCTTCTCTCCCAGATCAGTTTCCACCCATTGCTTCTTGTCCTACTCTCAGGTACTTTGGAGAATAGCTTGACTCCCTCTTCTGTGTGGTAGTCCCTGAGATATTGGAAGACTGCTATCATGTCACCCCTAGTCCTTCTTTTCATTAGACCAGACCTGTGTTGAGATGTTGAGACTCTAGAAAAAGTACAGAGAAGAGCAACCAGGATGATTAGGGGACTGGCGACTAAAACATATGAAGAACGGTTGCAGGAACTGGGCTTGGCTAGTCCAGGGAAGAGAAGGACCAGGGGAGACATGAAAGCAGTCTTCCAATATTTGAGGGGCTGCCACAGAAAGGAAGGGATCAAGCTATTATCCAAAGCTCTTGTAGGCCAGACAAGGAATAATGGATGGAAACTGAACAAGGAGAGATTTCACCTGGAAATAAAGAGAAACTTTCTAACAGTGAGAACAATCAACCAATGGAACAGAAGTTGCCCTTGGAAGTTGTGGGAACGCCATCAGTTGAGACCTTCAAGAAGAGATTGGACTGCCATCTGTCAGAAATGGTGTAGGGTCTTCTGTTTGGGCAGGAGGTTGGACTAGATGATCTACAAGGTTCGTTCCAACTCTTATTTTCTGCTAAATCATGTTAAATCAGTTGAGACCTTCAAGAAGAGATTGGACTGACATTTGTCAGAAATGGTGTCGGGTCTCCTGCTTGGGCAGGGGGTTGGACTAGATGACCTACAAGGTCTCTTCCAACTATGATTATCTGTTATCTGTGTTGGCAAACCTATGCCACATGTGCAGGAAGTGGCACGCACAGCCATTTCCCCCGGCACGCAAGAGGTCACCAAGATCCCCACTCTGGATGCACGTGTGCGCTGCCACCTAACAGCTGACTGTCGGGTATCTGGCACGCATGCACAAGGGGTGGAGGGGGATGCACGGGAGACACGCACACATGCACTGTATGTGAAGGGGTTGCATGCTCATGTGCATGCGTGCAGTATGCGAGGGGGAAATTGTGCATGCATGCACAGATGTGCGGCGCGCAAGGGGTGTCTTGTGTGCATGCACAGGGGCATGGGGGGACCCCAGCATGCATTGCCTTCTGGGTGCTGGCACGTGAGCATGCGCAAGTGAGCGCATGTGCAATTATCAACACAGGAGCCAAAAAAGGTTATCCAGCATTGGACTAGACATACCTAATTCCAGCAACTGTTTTAGCCTCCAGTCACAGGGGTGGGATTCAAATTTTTTAACAACCGGTTCTGTGGGCATGGCTAAGTGGGTATAACCATGGGACTGGGTGGGCATGGCTTCTGTTTGTTTTGTAACATCCTCCCTGGCAGGGGTGGGATTCAGATTTTTAACAACCGGTTCTATGGGCATGGCTTAGGTGATGGGCGTGGCTTGGTGGTCATGTGACTGGGTGGATGTGGCTTTGTGGTGATGTTATTGGCTGGGCATGGCCAACTCAGTATCACTCACATTGAGGCACGCATCCTCGCCTGGCCTCTCATGACTGTGGGGATGCTGCAACAGTCGTAAGTGTGAAAAATGGTCATAAGTCACTTTTTTCAGTGCCATTGTAACTTTGAATGGTTACTCCACACAAGCAAAGTACCAGCGAAGGAGGAGAAAAAAACATCCTGTCTTGAGACAGGAAGTCTACTCCTGCCAAGAATGTAATAAGAGTTAATGGAGAGGCAGTTTCTGTAAGCAATACCAGAATGTTTCCTTCCTGCCTTCCTTACAGGATTAGCCCAGTAGTTTCTTCAAACAACCGGTTCTCCGAACTGTTTAGAATGTTAACAACCGGTTCTAACGAATAGGTGCGAACTGATAGAATCCCACCCCTGCTCCCCAGGTTGTTTTTTGTTTTTGTTTTTTTTGTCTCCTGGGTCTCAGGGAAGCCTCCTGGGGGGCGTTTTTGCTCCCAGGAACTTTTCCTGGGGTCCAGGAAGGCAAAAAAATAGACCACCACAGGAGGGGGGCACAGCCCTCCCACGCACACCCCTTTTTGCCTCCTGGGCCTCAGGGAAGCTTGCTGGGAGCAAAAACGCCTCCCCAGGTGGCTTCCCTGAGGTCCAGGAAGCAAAAAGGGGCAAAGCAGTAAGATAGCGAGGGGGATTCTGATGCAGCTGATCATCAGAACAGCTAATCGTCGGGAGGGGGAAAATACAAAACGTAGTCAGCGATGTCGCGCATGCACAATAAGGACTGACTGGGCAGGGAGGGGAGGAGAAGGGTTGGGTGGAGAGGGGTTGAGCCAGCTAGGGGCACAATTTGCCAGTTCTCTGAACTGCACAGAATCAAAACCGGTTCTATAGAACCTATCCGAACTGGTAGAATCCCACTTCTGTCCAGTCTCCTAATCCTCTCTGTTGCTCTTCTCTGCACTCTTTCTAGAGTCTCCACATCGTTTTTACATCGTGGTGACCAAAACTGAATACAGTATTCCAAGTGTGGCCTTACCAAGGCCTTATAAAGTGGCATCAACACTTCAGTGATTAATACAGTTGTTGCTTGTGAGAAAGTAACAAAAGGGGATCACTTGACCCTGGGACACTGCAACCGTCATTAATATGAAACAGGTGCCAAATCTCCAAATTTTGGTCATGTGACCATGGGGTTGTTGTGATGGTCTAAGTATGAAAAGTGGTCACAAGTTACTTTTTTCAGTGCCGTTGTAACTTCAATCACTTCATATAGATGTAAGTTGAGGACTATCTGTACCTCCTTCCTGAGGTGCTGAGTGCTGAGAGAGAGGGGGGAGGATTCCTCCAAGGTCACATAGGTAGCTTGACATCTAAAACAGGACTAGAACTCACATCTCCTGGTATCTAGCCTGATTCTTTGACCACTACACCAAATTGCCTCTCAAATACCTAGAATGTAAGCATTTCTGTATCTCAGCTATACATACAGGCAATTTGAGTCCACTTATGGAAGCAAAATGCCAACTCTTTCTTTCACACATTCCCCAAATGCTCCTTGCACTTTTACTTATTGGAAGAATTCAACTGACATATTTTATGTCTATCTTGCACATAGTTCGCCCCACATATCATGAAAACGCCAAGAGTGAGCTGTTGTTTGATTAACCCGGCATTACTCTCCATTTCTGGTTAAAATAAGCCCTTCCCTTGGCTTTGTTTTTCTGTCTCCTGACCAATCCTTTTGTCCCCTGAAGCAGATTGTGCCCTGCTTTTAATTGATGAATTAATCAAGATAAAGCAAATATTGCACTCGCTCGATAGACAGGATATTTTAAAGGTCTTAAATCAATGTACCAGTTTCCTTTGATTAAGCAGTGCAAGCAAATATTGGTTGTTGCTTGCAAAGGCATTGTCCCGTCTGTCCCCAAGCCACTATTGTTTTCTCCTTATGCAGGCAAAACAATTCATTTTGTCCCTCTCCTTCAAACCAGAAAAAAATTGAGACCTTGTGCCTGAGCAACTTTGCAAGGAGTGAAACTACGCAAAGTTTTTCAGCTGGGTAAGGAAGCCTACTTTCAAAGTCCCTACGTGCCTTCTTTTTCGTCCTTTCCTCCTCCCTCTGCCTGGAAGGCATAACCTTAAAATCAAATATTGTCCTGCTTTTTAAGGGTTCTGGGGTGTGCTTTTTTCTGGACTATTTTCACAACAGAAATTATTCAAATGGATGTGTATGGTGACCTTGTACATTTATTTATTTATGTATTAGCTCAATATCCGTGCTTTGCAACGAAACTATGTGATCGAGCTTAGTATTTGGGAAGGAAAATAAGAGGTGGGGGGAATTGTGCCTCTGCCTACAAGCATCCATTGGTATTCATCTGGCTAGCATCCTGTCAGTGTGTGAGAGAGTTGAGGGCTGTTTGGAAACTGAAGCAGTATTTGGATGTGAGCAAAAGGAGATAGCAAGGAGCCTGGGAGCGGCTTTAGCTCAATTGTTCCTGTACTTAAAGTAACAAGCCAGTAAAGTAAGTTAGTTGCTGCTGTGAAACTAAAACTGAAACTCCTCTCCTCTGCTTGAATTTTGAATTTGGAACAGATTCTTTTCAGGTGGTGAAGGGGAAGTAGAATTTAGCATCAGAGTGTGTTAATAATAATATACGAAATACTAACGTTCTGACGGTCATTTCGAAAAATTCTTTTCTTAGTGAGCACCCTAGAAGTCAAGAAAGAGCAAACATGCCCAAATGTCAAGTTGTAGTCTTTACAGTTCTGGAGATTTTTGTGATGATACATGAGTGGTATTTACTTTTATATATATAGATTTACTTTATATCCTGCCTTATTGTTTTTAATTTAAAGCCCATGTCACACTGCCCCAACGGATGGAAAGAGGAATGTAAAACGGAGAAAACGCTTGTCATCCGTTGGTTCGTCCGGTCGTCCGGTCTGTACGCACTGCGCCCTGATTCATACTCTCTATCCATCCAGCATCCGTCTACTGAGATTTCATCCGCTCAAATGTTTGAGATGCACAAAACTTTTTGAGGGATGAAGTATCCAACGCGTCCGTTTCTCAATTCGCTACGCATACAGGGAACAATCTGTATATGTGTCCGTTGTCATCCGTTACGCGTCCAGCTATATCCACTAGGCATCCGCTGCGCATCCACGCAACTCACATCCGCTCTCAGCAGAAAAACGGATACAGGGAGGAAGCAAAGGGACGTGGAACGGACACACAGCGTTAGTAGCATGGACGTAAAAGGATGAAACGGATGCAGTCGCATATAAAGCATTAAATGTATCCAACGGTCCGTTCTGCATCCGCAACGCATACGGGGAACAGTCCGTTCTACATCGTCCGTCATCCATTATGTGTCCGTATATACCGCTAGCGATCCGCTGCGCGATTCACGCAACTCATATCCGCTCCCAGCAGAAAGCGGACACAGGAGGAAGCGAAACAGACGCGGAATGGACACAAAGCGTTAGTAGCAGGATGGAGAAAGGATGAAAGCGGATGCAGCTCGCAAACAAAGCATTTAAAATGGAAAAAAACGTTCGCAGAGGGACCTATCTCGGATATTAAGGAATGTCTAGAGGATGCCTAGAGGATGCAAAAGGACCACCTAGTGGAAAACTATATTGCCTATAAAAAGGGGGAGCAATCTCACACTGGATCTCATCTTCAGTCCAGCAGCCCTGCTGTGCAGACCTCTGCAGCCTTCATCTGGCTCTTTGCTCTTCCACACGTCCAGTCATCTCCACCATGAATCTCGCAACTCCTTTTGGTAGCCGCCATCCATTCTACAACAGTGCCGAAGCCTCCTACAGCTCTTTCACCTGTTCTAGGGAAGAAAAGAGGCGTCCAAGAAGTTGTAGGTCGTCCAAGATGTATCGCGAGAAGAGCAGAGTAGGACTTTTTAACAAGCTGATGGTGCAGCTGGGAAACGAAGACCTCGTGATATTCCAGAACTTCATAGGAGTGCCCCAGCCATGTTTGACAAGTTGTGGAGCGACTGAGACCCAGGTTGACCAGCCAAGCACCAACGTCTGGCCCTGCCTGGACCCTAGGCTGAAGGTGGCACTGAACTCTGCACCACTTGGCCTCGGGAACCACGTACAGGAACATGCGTACACCTGGGGGTGCACACAAACACCATCAACATTGTGGTCAGAGAACTGGTGCAGGCCATCATCGAAGAATACCTGGAGGAGCTCCTCCAGTGCCCCTCCACTGAAAGAAGCTGGAAGAAAAAAGTTACAGAGCAGTGGTATCAAGGTGGAACTTCCCCACCTTTGAGCCATAGATGGGAAGCACGTGGCCTGAAAGCTCACCCAACTCGGTCCAATTATTTCAACTATAAGGGCTTCTTCAGCTACATCCTCTTTTTGTCATGGTGATGCTGACTACAAGTTCATGTACATCGATGCTTCAGCAACGCGGTCAGCTTCGGATGCCCAGGTATACAAGGCCAGTGACCTCAAGGAGGGCTGGAACACAACCTCATCATGGCGTTCCCAGATCCAGATCCCATGCCCCAACGACACACAAGATGGTCCTATTTTCATCTGGGGGATGACGCCTTCTCCCTCAGGAACCTACCTCATGAGCGCGCTACAGTTCAGATGCTACCCGTGAAGAGAGGATCTTCAACTACAGGCTGTCCAGGCAAGCGGGTGGTGAACAGCCTTTGGCATCCTGGCCAACAGGTCCCCAGGTACTTCTCACCACCATGCAGCTCGCCCACAAACCGTGAGGAGCATCGTGGAAGCCTGCTGCATCTGCACAATCTCATGTGCACCCGCTACCCAGTGTTGCAGAACAACTCTGGACCCGCCACAAGAAATGGGGACATGGAGCCGGGAATGGAGGCAACGAGTAAAACTGATAGACACTGTGGATGTGCCGCCCAAAAGAAGAAGGGGGGCTCCCCCAATGGGGGGGGTGAAAAAAAAAAAAAAAAAGGGGAAAAAAAGAAGCAGCGCAACCTCCTGAAAACACTGGTGCAACTCCCCAGCTGGAGCAGTGATGCAAGGACAGGATGGTAGATGCTTAATGGACGTGCTTTCTTCAGCCTGTCTCATCACACTGATGAGATTGGCGCATGTATGTTGAGTGGCCCTACAGTGAACAGGCGCATTTAATAAAAGATTGTGTTTATGTTGAAAATGTGTTGATGAATGATTAAATTGTTATTGATAATAAGGGCCATAGGTGTGGCACCTGGAGGTGTGACCATACAGTCCCATTATGCTTGCACTGGAGGTTTATCTATCCCACTGCTATCCTACCCATCCCACAGCTATACCCATCCCAAGGTATCCTGCCCATCCCACTGCTATCTTACCCTTCCACAACTATTACCCATCCAGAGTATCCCTGGCCCATCCACTGCTATCCTTACCCATCCACAAGCATTAAAAGGCTTAAACTATTTCTAAAAGTTTCCACCAAGATTTTATTTACTAAAAGAACTGAACAATGTGAAGCAAAGATAACCTTATATAACAAACTGTAAAAGTAAAATGACCCAAGTAAAGTTCCCAAGCAAAGATAAGAGTCAAACAGGTAGCAACCCAGTCTTCTGGCACTCTTCTCAGTCACTCTAGGCATGCCCATGGTCTCAGGTGAAGGTCCAGGTGCTGTCGAGGTGGCAGTGCTGGAGTGTTGGTCTGAGGCGCCATTGGGGTGCCTGGCCCCGAGAGGACAACAGGGGATGGGTGTGGAGGAAGCTCTCAGAGAGCTGGCTCAGTCCTGTGATGTTGAGAGAGCCCCTTCCTCCATGACATGGGTGTCAGTCCAAGACTGATGACAGATGTTCTGAGGCTGGGGTTAGTGTGGGTGGAGGAAGGAGGTAGTGAGTGGGGCTGTCTGGTCTGCGGTGAGCGAGATGAGGTATGGTGGCATCGGTGGCTATTTGGGCATCGGTGGCATCAGTGGCATGTGATATTCGGTGGCATCGGTGGCACCTGTGGCATCGGTGTATCGGTGGCATCGTGGCACCTTTGGCATTGGTGAATATCGGTGGCATCGTGGCATCTGTGGCAGGCGAGGAACCTGTGCCTGGACTGGGAAAGGGCTGCCTGTGCTGCTGGAACTCCTGTAGCCTTAGCCTTGTAGGTGAGTCGCCTGTGGAAAGTCTTGGATAGGGCTGTGACATCACCTGGGTGGAGGAGCAGACCTGGACTGGGTCAGAGCAGGTTCACCTGGGCCTGGAGGGTGGTGCAGAAGACCTGCTGATCCTCTCCTTGATCACCTGTGTACTGGGATTCGGGCATTTCCATGAGGGTCTGGTTGACTAGGTGAGGAAGGGCTTTCTTTTAGAGGATGGTATGTCGGACTGTACCAGCTGAGAGAGATTCTAACCTGCTCTTATTGCATCCTGATCTCAAGAGGACAGTGTGGCTCTGTCCCTCCGGTCTGGCTCTCTGCCTGCTCTTCCTGTAAGGTGGACTGGGTGTGGGTGTGGGTTGGTCTCTGTGCCGGGCTTCTTCTTGCTCCAAGCTGCGTCAGGGGGTTCCTCCATGTCGTCCGCCACGGGGAGTGCAACTGTCAGGGGGGTCCTCCATCGTGGGGCGCTCCACAGATACCTGCCTGGACACAGGAGCTGACTCTGCCCAGAAGAGGACTGGCTCTCTTGCGGGCTGCCTGAGAGTGAGGTAGACAGAGGGCCTCCTCCTCGGTGGTGGATCTCACCCTCCAAGAAGCTCCACTTGGCCATCACGTAGGTCTCGCCGTTGGTGAGCTGACCGCAGGCCGCCAGACTTCTTCCGAGTGCTAGCTTCCCATACCAGGTGTGCATGTGCTTCCACATCTGAGGAGACATCCAAAGTGTAGCCAGGCTCTCCGCCTTCTCTCTCCAAGCCCCTGCTTTCCACTTAGTATCTCGATAGAGCCTGTGTCCCTTCCGCGCAAGGTACTCGTTTCCCTCAGCCATTCGAGCACCTCATCCTCATGTTCCTCTGACTGGAAGTACTGTTAATCTCCCCCTTATCTCGGCGAATGCCTCTTCCTCCCTCTGGCAGGGCCTTCTGGGCCCTCATCAGTTGGGCTTTGAGGTTCTAGGGGCTGTCCACCACACAGCAGCCAGCAGCACAGCAGCAGCAGCACCAGCAGCAGCACCAGCACCAGCAGCACCAGCAGCAGTAGCACGAGGAGCAGCAGCAGCAGCACACCAGCAGGAAGCACAGAACAGGAGCAGCACCAGCAGAGTAAGCACCAGCAAAAGCACCAGTACCCAGGAGCAGCACCAGCAAAAGCACCAGCACCAGCAGAGTCAGCCCGAGCAGCAGAAGCCCCCACAGAAGCAGAGTCAGCCCAGGAGGTGGGTGGTGGTCCTGTCCTCTTGCAGGGCTGGCAGAAGTGGCACACGGCTTCCTCTTCTTCCCCATGGTTGTTGGCTGAAGATGTGTCTGGCAGCAAGTGTCGTTTCCTCTGAATGGTGACCTGCTTGTGAGCTGCATCCTTTTATATCCGCGGGGCTGACGCAATGCATCCTCCCTGCATCGCAGTGAACGCTTTGCATCGCTAGGCATCCACTAGGCGTCCGTTGATGCCCCGCTGTATCCGCTCAGCATCCCTCAGCATACCGCAGCATTCCGCTCTGCATCCGCTCCTTCGCTGCGTGTCCGCTTCGGTGTTCTCCCCGGAAGCCCTCCGGATGGTCCATCCGCTAGAGCTTCCGTTGAGCATCCACTTAACATCCTGGCTACTCCCCTCCCTCTGTCCTTTCCGTTGTTGTCCGCTCTGCTTATGCAAATTCGGGGCCATCTTTGATGAGCGGATAACAACGGATGGAAAATTGCTCTCTGCTGTGTCCTTTGTTACATACGTTTTGCATCTGTCGGCCGATGTGACCTAGCCTTAAGGTGAGACTAGAATTCAATCTCCTGGTTTCTAGGCCATTGGTCCAAACTGGTTCTCAAAATTGTCTGCTTCTTTCTTCCCTTGTCCATCAACAGACTTGAGGGACTACATTTAGATCATTTCATTTGTTTCTTGATTCCAAAATTCAGCTTCAATCCAGCCACTTCAAATTTTTGATCTCAGGAATCTGTCAAATGTTTCTATGGTGCAATTTGAAAAACGTGCCATTGTTGGTTTTATCACTAGAATATGTCACTAGAATATGTGTTTAAAAATAAAGATTGGTTGGAAAAATATTATGATTGAAAAGATTTGAATTCACAGACTTCCCCCAGCCAGCATGAATTCTGGGAGTTGAAGTCCACATATTTTAATGTTGCTGAGATTGGGAAGCATTAAGTTCGGTGAACAGTGAATGGTATTGGTGCCATCTAGATTTATCGATATTTCCATTTCTTATCTCATGCTTCTGACATTTTTGGCTCACCGTCTTTTACTCCTTTTCTGTGTTTCACATAAGACAATTTGACCTAGAAAGGGACAAATGTTTAGCTAAGGTAAGCAGAAGGGATTGCATTTAATCTGCAATTTTAGCCATCTCCAGGAGGGATGATGATTCAGTGGTTAAAGATGCTGGAAAGCTGACAATATGGGTTTGAGACCCGAGTTCTGCACAATGGGGGTCAGCTCCCATTCCTTACCACAGCTCTTGTTCATCTAGCAGTTGGAAAGCATGCAAATGCGAGTAGATAAATAGGTACCACTTCGGTGGGAAGGTAGCAGCATTCTGTGAGCCTCGGTGTATTGTCATGCTGGCTACATAGCCACAGAAATATTTTTGGACAAAGCTGGTTCTCTTGGATAAGAAACAGAGATGAGCACCACCCTTTTAGTCGGATAAAACTGGACAGGGGAAGTCTTTACCTTTATTTTTACCCATCTCCAGACAAAGGGAAGAAGAAGGTAACCAGGGAGAGAGATGGATTCAGTTGCAATGGTGATGATGCCACTGTAGACCAAGTTCTCCAGATCATTCTGGATAAATCCTGTTTGCTTGCTAAGAGTTGGCATGGATTTAATGGCACATAATCACCAATCCAGGCTTATATGTAACTTTGGCCTAACTAAGCCAGGCTTAGCATGTTGGGCGGATGGCCTTTAGCTTCTTAATGCAGTGTTTTCATCCAAGAACCAAATTTCCTTCTGTTTTCTTCAGCAGATTTGTGGTATCCAATCACTTCTCTGTTAAGCTATAGGAGAAATCTTTTTCAAAGCAAAGCGGATTTTAAGAAACGGCTGGGTTTAATTTCTCCTTTTCAAACAGCCAGCTTGAAAATCTATTTGAGCATGAACAGTACAATGCAATGTTGGAAAAATTATGGCGAATAATTTCCAGTTTAGCTTGCATCAGCACATTCCCAGTCAGTCCCTATTTCCAAATCAGAACGAGCCCAGACACTTTCCCATGCAGCTAGGAAAAATAGAGCTGAGTTCTTATTTATTAAACATCAACAAATATCTGAAAGTGTTAACTGGCAAAAACTGAATAAAATGCAGTCAAAAACAGGCAGAGTAACACATAAACCACAAGCAAGAATGTACTATATTTAAATACCTATTACAAAAGAATGGAGAACTTTGCATAGTTCTTTAAATCATGCCTTTTGGTAAATACCATAAACAGTCCCAAAGAAAGGCCCCTTTGGTTATTTCAGCCTGTAGAAAGTTAGCACCCACCTCTCTCCTAGAAGAATGAAATATTTTAGGTAATATTAATGTTCTGTATAGAGTGGTATACTCCAAAAAACTTAATCTGATTGGCCAGAAAGGCCAGTGTTGGATTGGTTCATTAAGAACCAATCCAAAAGAGCCACTGAAAGGCGCAAAGTCAAATAGCTGCCATTGGCTACAAGCCGCAGGCAAGCCTGTAATAACAGCTGCCGCGGCTTAAGCCTAACGGTTCCGTACTGTTGTCTTAAAGAAAAACCTCTGTTTGGTTGGACTTGTGTCTACTCACAGTTTTTTCCGGACGGAACACTGGTGACGAGGTGGGATTGTCCTAGGAACGCAGAGAACCGAGCAATGCGGCAGAAAAGAAAATCCAGGGCTAAAGTGATGCCTGGGAGAATAGTGCCGCCGCACACTTCAATCGCCAACGAAGCCATGGGAATCATACGTAGATGTTGACGGTTTTCTGATGTTCTAGAAGCAACGAGCTGGAGGAGATCTCATAGCAGGCGGAAGAGGGCTGTATTCTAACGCATTGTGGACCAACCACTGTCAAGATGCCAAAGCATTGCGAAGCCCAAGAAGACGTGGAAACAAAGACCTGATCTGAGCTCCACTGAATGCTAAAGAACCTACGCACTGGTAGTATCAAATCTCATCAAACCGGCATGAAGTTCTACAAAAGGGATCAAAAGGAGGCAAAGACCATCGCTGACTTCGTGGCGGCTCTCCGACAACGGGGCGACTTGCGAGTCTCCTGAACTTGGATAAAACCATGCGAGATCAAGTTGTCCTACGTCGAGGACCTAACTTACAAACTAAATTACTAAATAAACGCCAATATAACAGTGGCAAGCGATCCACAAAAAGCCACACTGCAGCAGCAAGCCGCGAAAAAGTCACGCGCCACTAGAAGCCAAATGAACTCCAATAATGACGTGATGACCCTATCCAGAGAAAAAGCAAGTTCCCACTACAACACATCACGAATACTTCGAGCGGTTCAATCAGAAACAGAAGATAGATGACGATGAGGTCCACCAACCGTACGCCAACAAAAAAAGCACGAAAAAGAATATTGGTGGGAATCGCGCTGGCTGCGGGGGAAAGCCACCCTCGAGCCATTGCAGATTCCTTGATGCCGTCGCCGAGCTTGCTAAGAAGAGGGGAACACATCAAAAAAAGACTGAGGAATCGAAAAATAAAAAGTCCAAACATGAACGCAGTAAACTCCCCCCTACAAGCTGAATCGAAGCAGAAGCTGAGAAAAAATGGGAAGCGGCAACAAAAAACGAACGGGCAACAACGAGAACAACACCCATCAAACTGTACTATTGGAAGCCTCAGACGGAAGTGGGAGAAAGGTCAAAATCATTGTAAATTTGAAGCGAAGCCCCTGCAAGATGGAAGTCGACCTCAGGATCCTTCCTGTCAATGTGTCTGGAACAAATAGACCGACGGTTCCAAACCTCAAATTAAAAGACCTCCAAGAAACAAAAGTTAATTTTAAAGACTACCAAGGAAACCCAAATCCCTTGGAGTCCAGGACATTTCTCGAAGTCACATACAAGCAGCACGCGAACGTCCTGCCTCTAACAATAGTCCGACGGGAACCAGTCGCCCAGCCCCTGGGCATCGGAAGATGGTCTCACCATTCGGGCAAATTCGGGATATGACACAGGCGCGCTGACCGACTGTAGTCCGTAGATCCGACTTGGAAGACGAGCTGATACAGAGGTTCCATGGACGTCTTCGACGGCAACTTAGCAAGGTACCGGGGACCCCCAATTTCCTTTAGTTTAGAGTCCCTCAGGCGAGCCACTAGAAGATTAAAAGCCGTAGACAAGTCCCTTGCATTAAAAGAGCAAAAAGATGAATAATTAAGATAAATTAATTGAGCAAGGGTCGTAGAACCAATTGACCATGCTAGATGGGAAGACACCAATAGCTAACAATCTGTTAAACCTGATGGTATTCGGTAACGCATCGCGAACTAAAGGCCTGGACCCTGAACCATGTGCGATTGCAGCAAAGCGCATACCCGTGCCAATTGTCAATATTTACTTGCACACTTGGGGAGGAAAATGTTTGCCTAAGCTTGATTAGCCTCACGCATATGCATAACAGCTCCAGTAGACCGCAATACGGCGAGGCAGCACGACATATACGTAACTCACAGAGGGGCATCAAATGTAAGAGACTTCAATTTTAGCAGGAAGCAATTGCATGCGCTTTCCAAAGCCTCATGGAACGCCTATTAAATGGACTTAAAGGGGTCGTCCATATTTTGATGAGTTTCCTATTTTCGGCTAAACCCACGACCCAGAATTAAGTTAAGACAAGACTGAGAAGGTCTAACAAAGAGTTAGAAGAATCTGGCCTGAAAGTAAAGAAAGAAAAATGCTATTTAATGACTGATATGCGTCAAATTTTTTGGGTTTATCCTTAATTGACGGGAGAGGTAATACACCTACAGAGAAAAAGTGCAAGGCTATTTAGAGACGTGCATCACAGCCAAAAACAAACCGGAATGCAAGCATTTCTTGGGTCTAATAAACTCTGTAACGTATTCTACCCCTACAAAGCAATCTGATAGCCAAGAACGCATTCCATCGCTTACTGGATAAGAAAACTTTGGCTGGGGCATAGAGAGCAAAAGCATTCTAAGGCATAAAAAATCTGTTAACCTCAGTACACCGTTCTTATTCAGTTTAGTAACACACTTCCATTGGCGGTCACCTGTGACGCCTCCCGTTTGAGTCGGGTGCATCCTGAGCCACCAACTGCCTGACAGGAAAGAAGAGCACCCCGGTGCCTTTTACTTGAAAACCTTTCTAAGCAGAACACAACTATAGTCAACTAGACAGAAAAGCCCTGGAAATTTGTTCGAGTTTAAATGTTTTTCACGAGTACCCTATGGAGAGACATTTTTCCATGGTAACTGACCATAAACCGTGACTAGATTTGCGGAAAAACCCATCCAGCCAAACATTTATCTCCTGAATGACTAGATGCTCGAAAATTCTCACGCGTACTCCTCACATTGATACATAGACCCCGGGGAAAAAAAAATCTCCCATGCAGATCATTAAGTCGCACACTCGCACCCATGACGGAGAGACCCGCAACCAAAATTACGCACCCTGCAAATAGAAGCCTGCCCGAACTGCCAAATCTGCAAACTGATTCGCCGCAGAGCACCCGCCAGAATGACCCAGTGACTGCCCGCATTTTAAATCTGGTAGCGTAAACGGCCTGGCCGGAGAACCAAATATAACGAAATACTTTTATACACCTCCGGACCAGACAGGACTGAGCTGTTGATACAAAGGGTGTTTTATTGTGGGTGATTCGGGTGGTAATTCCTTCCAAGATCTACAGTAACTAGAGTGCTTGGGTAGTGCTTATCGAGGCCTCCCGCAGGCATCGTCAATATGAAAACTTGCTAGGAGCTACTGTTCGCTGGTGGGCTGGCTTAAGATAGAGATATTGATACGGGTTGCTAATGCAATAAATCCAGATAAATCAGGCCATCACACAGCCGCACAATCACTATAACGGGACTGAAACCCCACGAGGCTCCTGGTCTCAGAGTCCATATTGACTTTGCGGGTCACTAGGGCCATATTACGTTTTTTGATTGTCATTAGATGCATACTCAATTGTTGGATGCACTACGAAACCGACGCTGTTAGTCAAACAATCAACAAACGGATTTCGCAAACCCATGGGTTGCTCGGGATGGTCTAAGTGCGACAATGGCCCAACTAACTGCTATAGTCAATTTGAGCAGTATAACCTCTTTAAGGTATATGCCATGTCACTAACCGCACCAGCCCACCCTGGCGGCAAATGGTAAGGGCTGAAAATGTCCAGAATTACAAGGAGGGTTTAGAAAAAATGACCAAGGGGAATGTCAGGAAACACTAACCGTTTACTCCACCCTCCAACAATCACCCCCAGTATTAACTACAGAAGAGCCGGCAAGAAATTGTAATGGTGAGGAACTTAAGATCACATTTGGATAGTGCATAGTCCAAACTACACTTTGAGAAACTCCTCCGACTCCTCCTAGCCCGTTCCGCACGTATTGAAATCGGCGACGCATAGTCACTCAAAGCATTGTTATCCGGGACCCTCTATTGGCTTCCAGCACACTCACACAATGTAAGCAGGCCCCGTCCTACGGTCAACCGTAGACGAATGAGGGAACGGAAGCGGCACATAGACCACTTCGTCCCCGAAATGTCAAGCAAATACACCGCGCAACTACAATAATAAGAAATCGATGCAAAACAAAACCAAAGAGGGGTGAAACAAGAAAATAAAACTGAATGGAAAAAGAACTGTTAAAATCAACCCCAGAACATCTAACATCAAAAGAGCAAATAACAAGTTACGGTTAGATAAACTTGCGAATATTCCCACATGAAGAGGAACTGTCCTGAAGGCAGCCAACCAGCCGACCTGCCCAGGAAAGCCAGGAGGGAGTACACAAAACACCGGACTGAACAACTCAGCGCTACCAACCTTGCTGACCCCTCCAGGCGTTCATGGAGAATAGCCGACGAGACAGCGATCTTCTATCCGAACCACTCGAAGCTCCAGCAAAAATACCGCGACAGTCAAATAAGCAAGAACCCACTACTGTGCATGACAACTCACCACGAGGACAATAAGGAGAAGGGTCTTGTAGATGTATACTCCATAACTTAATGCTATTGCAAGAAAGGCCATGGATTGGTCCATAAGGCAACTAATCCAAAAGAGCGGG
>BHFT01030205.1:0-23717 GCA_004320025.1 Laticauda laticaudata | reverse complement strand
AGTAGTCCAGCACTTGCTACCATATCCCTGGGGGAGGAAAATTTTTTGCCAACTCGACCGGCACAAGCATACCAACAACTCCAGTAGACCCGAAACACGGGAGGCAGCGAGACCATAGTGACACACAAAGGGGCATTCGATGCAAGAGACTCCAATTGAGTCAGCTTTGTGACCAGGCGTTTTTCAAAGCCTCATGGAA
Source organism: Laticauda laticaudata (assembly GCA_004320025.1). Lineage (NCBI taxonomy): Eukaryota > Metazoa > Chordata > Lepidosauria > Squamata > Elapidae > Laticauda > Laticauda laticaudata. Next base: position 23,518 of record BHFT01030205.1, on the reverse strand, counting down.
CGCCCTCCTAACGCATACAAGGAGTCCGTACCGTACGTTCGACGACGTCCTAATCTCAGCAAAAAAAGAAACCAACCCTTAAACAGACACTAAAAAAAGTACTAACCAATCAGGGAAGCTGGACTAAACAGTTAAAAAGAAAAAGTTGCCTGGCCAAAAAGAGCGTCGAAATTGCTGGGCTATTTAATAGAGGGAGGTAATTACACCCCACCGAAAAGAAAACCAAAGCCATAAATACGCACCAGAGCCAAAGAACAAAACGCGATTACAAGGCATATCTTGGGTGCTAATAAACTTTTACAACGATATCCTCAAATAAGGCCACAATAGCAGAACCGCATAACCACCGGCTACTAGGACAAAAAAAGCAATTTGGACTTGGGGCACAAAGAAAGAAAGCTTTTCAACAAATAAAAAAGATTGCTAACCTCGAACTTACGTTCTCATCCACATTTCAGCGAACCTACCACTGAGAGTGACCTGCAACGCATCACCGTTTGGAGTCGGAGCCATCCTGAGCCACCAACTTCCAGACGGCTAAAGAAGGCGCCTCGTCGCATACTACTCAAAAACTCTATCAAAAGCGAGGGTAACTACAGTCAACTGGGACAGAGAGGCCTAGCAATTGTCGCTGGGGTAAAACGTTTTCATGAATTTACCTGTAACGGCGGGCTTTTCAAGATGCACAGACCACAAAACCACTACTTGGGATTTGCGCGACGGAAACAAACCCATCACCACATCCTGTTTTTTTTTTCCCCCCAGGGGGAAAATGCACTTAGGTGGTTGAGTTTCTAGCAGCCTACTCATTACAACCAATACACCGGCCAGCGAAGCAAATTCCATGCGGACGCTTTAAGCAGAGCGCCACTGCCGAGCAACGGAAGAAGACCCGGCACCAACGATGGACCGCCCCTACAATACGAGATCATTGCCCCGACTTCTACCATTCTCCGGCGAACAGATTGTCGCCAAGCCACGGCAACAAGACCATTGACGCCCGAATACTGAACTGGTACGGTAGAGGTGGCCGAAAATCCAAAAAGCGAGACTTTTAAACCTTCCGACAGACAAAAACCGAACTATCTATAAGAAGGGATGTCTTACATGTGGCGGGAGCGGGTAGTCATCCAAACAATTACAACAAGGGTTGCTGAACATGTTGCACGAGGGACACCCGGGAAGTTGTTAAAATGAAAGCCTCGCAGAGCTATGTCTGTCGGCCGGGGCATGATAAAGACCATTGAATATTGGGGTCACCATCGTGCAACAAATGCCAGAGAGCCAGAACCAACCTCCCCAAAAGGGCACCTATAAGGGAACTGGAAAATCCAGGGGCCCTGTCGCGGATGCCATATCGACTTCGCAGGCCCCACTAAGGGACACGCGTGTCTGATTGTCAGTGGACGCATACTCAAATTGGCTAGAGATGAAAATCATGCCACTCAACTGACAACAGAAATGTGATAAAAGAATAGACAAACTTTTTGCGACCACGGCCGGCCAGACGTACTAGTTCCGGATAACGGACTAACAACCCAGTCTACCATTCACATACCTGCCTCCCTAGTATAGACATGCCGTCACAGCGCCGCGGCCCATACCAGGCGGCAAACGGTTAGGGCTGACAGAATGGTCAGGTTTACCAAGGAGGCTAAAAGATGACAATGTGGACATCCAAACCCTAAATAAACAGGCTGCTCACCCGCCAAACATACACCAAGTACCACAACCAACAAAACCCCAATCAGAACTACTGATGGGGAGAAACTCAGATCGCAGCGTAGATCGGCTACACCCAACTTCACACCAAGAAAACCCCTGACTCTCCCCACACGACTCAGATTTTAAAAGCTTGGCGACCTGGTCATACGCCAAAAATTATACGACACCACTGTGGCGGTACCGGACAAAGCACCAGACCTAACGCCCAAAGTCATACCGATTAACGGTAGACGATGGCAGGAGTGGAGCGGCACATTGCCAGCTCCAGGTCCCGAACTTGAAAGGAGAAGCAATGTAAAACACGACCAAACTACGACAAAAAGAGGAATTTCAAACCAAAGAGGCAGGGAAACACGAAAATAAATAAAGAACCGTTTAAACACAAAGATCGTCGATAACAAACAACCAAAAAAAAGAGCAAAACGAATTGGATCACTTTTTGAAGAAAATTGGCATGGCAGATTCCACCCGATAGGAGGCCAGGCCAAGCCGACTCAACTCGTCTCGCCCTGGAAAGGAACTGGAGGAGTAGCGTGCGAAGGCCCCGGGCCCAAGCAACTTCAGGCGGCGCCAGTGATGCAGCCTCACCCTTCCAGACGGTTCAGAGGAGAGAGCAACGGGCAGCAACACCCTCCGGAACCGTCGAACAGCTGGAACAAATGACGCGCAGTCAAGTCGAGCCCGAGAGCCCGCCTACTTGCGAACTACGTTCACGACGTAAGACTGAACAGAGGGGAGGGGTGTCTCGTATGCCAAATAACCGGCGTCACAATAATGCATGCCCATGGCTGCTAGAACGATTAGGATTGGTTCCTTTTTGAACAATCCTGCCGCCGCCGGAGGCGGCCAAATTAAACAAACTTCATTGGCTGCAAGCCGGCCGGGCAAAAGATTATAAAAACGGCGCAGGCTTGAGCCAGTTCCTCTTTCTACCATCCTTTGACTTAAATAAAGACTTTCGCTGTTGTAACGCCGTCTACCTGTGAATTTCCCCGACAAACACTCTCCCTTTGTGGCATCCTCTCCAAATACTGTAAAGACCGCAATCGTGTTCTGTGTTCCCCCCCCCGCCCTCTTTCTTTTCTCTACACTAACCAAACCCAAATCCTGCAACCGTTCATGTTTTCGTCTCCAAACATCTTAGTTGCTTTCCTCTTCTCTGCACTTTTTCCAAAGTCTCAACATGTTTTTCGTCATGCGATGACTAAAACTGGACGCAGTGTTTCAGGTGTGGTCTTACTAAGACTTTATAAAATGGATCTTTCTATGCCTCTGTTTATATACCCATGGATTGTATTGGCTTTTTAAGGTGCTGCCGTATGCTGCTGGTTCATATTTAAGGGATCGTCCAGTAGGACTTATTGTTTTTGAGCCAGGTTTCACCTAATCTCTACTTGGGCCTTTGGTTTCTCCAGCCTAAGTGTATATGAAGCTGTTCTCCGCGTTCCTTATTTTCTTGAATTTGAGAAGTACTTAAGCTAGAAATATCCATGTTATACTTGATGTTTAACTGAAACCGTATTTAGTATTGTAAACTGAAGATAGCCTGGGTCCCTTACCAACGGCTCCTCACCTTCCGAGATCCTTCGGGAAACACGAGGCTATTGGGCGCTGCCCTGCTAGAAGGCACCGGCTGCGGTCCTCTTTCCAGGAGCGCCCTATTCGGTCCAGAGTTCCCTCTCTCCTCCAGCGACCTAGCTGCTCGGATTCTCCGGAGCGCCGCCTTCACCAACCGACGTTGAGAGCAGGCCTTCAGGCTCAGTTGAACCGAGGAAAAGGGGTCGAAGCCCAGAGTCTACGGTGACTGAAACCCGATGCTTTCTGCGTCCCTCCCGCCCGCTCAATGGCTCTGCAGCTTCTCCATCCCATAAATACTACGCGGAGACCGTGTTGGGAAAGGAGGCCCTTGAGGAGGATAGCAAGCAGTAGAGCAGGAAGGCCGCCGCGACGGGGAGAGCCGGAACTGAGCGCACTTTCCGTCGTCTATCCGCCTCTAAGAGCCCCAAAAGCGGAGGGGGGCTTCCCTGGGACAGCAATTGGCGAAGCGCGGCCTTTGGGAACAACGACAGGTGCACCTGCCTGCCTCTGCTCTCCGCTCCGGAGATGCTTCCATGCTGAGCCGGCCCGCACCCTCCAACAGTGGGCATCTCCAGGCAAAAACGATTCTCGCCCATGGGTCTCCAAAGAAGTCCCTTCGAGTCCGCCTCGACGGGCCCAAAAACACGCGCCCAGACCAACTCCACGGCGGGTGGCTGGGAAGTGAAGAGAGCAGCCGAGGAACCCCGGCTTCCGCCGATCCAGCGGCTCAGAGGGGCTGAAAGCCGCCGATGGTCTCTGCTGGCCAGGGGCGGACGAAGCTGTCCGCAAAAAAGCGCCGAGACACTGAGCAGCCAGTACGGGCTGCATCTCCTGCTGGCCGGACTGTTGTTGATGTTCGCCTGGGCGGTGCACGCCGTCGGGGTGGCCAAGAGCGCCGTCCTGGCCTACCTGCTCTCCCTCATGGCGCTACAACTCCTCTGGATGGCTTGGTACCTCTGCCGCCGCTGTGCGCACAAGAGGCTCATCCAAGACAAGGACACCCAGGCTGGGGCACGCTGGCTCAAATGTGAGTGCGGCGGGGCGAGGGCGCGCCCGGAGAGAGGGCCTCCGGCTGGGAAACGCGGGCAGCTGCTTTGGCAGGCTACCCTGGGAAGTTAGCAACAGGTCCTGGAGGGAGCAGCAGCGAAGGTCTCCGCACCTTTGCTGCTTCCCAGAAAGCCGCGTAAATGTCCTCCGTGTAGGCAGTGAAACGCGCCATTTTAAGGGTGCAGGATCCCCGCGGGTAGCGTTTGGAATGGAGCATGTGAACTCTCTGCTCTTGATGTCAGGAAGAACAACTTTGAGTATAAAAACTGTGGGCTGGTGAAATGGGATCCCACACGAAATGCTGGCATTCTCCTTGCTAGGGATCTAAATTGGCGGGCATCCTATAGAGGTGGTAGAACAAGGTGCTCAAATTTTGGAGGCCATGTTGAAATTATGTCGTTATTCGGTACCAACGTGGCTGCATTTGAGTGAACTTTTTCCCCCCCTTAATCTCTCACAGAATCCAATAGGAGTACTGTATGAAAATCCTGCTCATTGAGAACCCTGCCCCAAGTAGATATACTATATGACCCCTAAGGGCGACACGAGAAAAAAAAATAATTGGCTATGTCAGCTATGTATATTTGTTTTGACTAGATGACTGTAACAAATATACTGATTTAAACTTGGTTTATTTTTTAAGCAAATTCAATAAAATCTCAATTTAACAACTCCCATTAGAGTTATTTTATATACAACAAAGAAATGTGGACATCCCATGCAATAACGAACAAATCATTTGATGAGACATTTATTTACTTTCCTTAATCCCTTTTGATTAATCAACCTGTCTTCCCAGACAGAATATAAAACTGATACTGAATATAAAACGTAATATTTTGTTTAAGGGATTACGGTAGTTTGTTCACAATAGGTTTGCATAGAGTTGCTGCCCTGGATTCTAATCCAAAACAAAGGCCCTGATTTCATTGGGGTAAGGGACTACCAAGTAAGGGGCTACCTTTTCCTGAAGATTTTGGGGAATTATATGTTGTTGATACTTCAGCAGTATGCATTCCTATTTCAGCAATTCATCTGAGATTATGCTTCATTATTTAAAAATTTATAAGAAAATGGTTATAGAAACAATGCAAAATCCATAGATTTTTTTTGTTTAGTTCAATAGATATTTTGGAAGAAGTTAAATGTTTGGTAAAGCTCAAGATGGAGAGTCTCCGAATACTGATAGCTCCGCAAAAATGTGATGTGTAAAAAAGTTTCACTCTTTACCCAAAGAAAGGGCCATTGACTCCATTATATACAATACATACTGTGCACATTTTTGTTATCTTCCTTCATGAGAACCAGAAAGAATTTTGGAGCAAGTATTTTCGGATATCCTGTAAAGTCACCAATAACATATCTTTGCATTATTGACTCCAAGCACTTCACTTATTGTGATAAATATCCTCCGAAAGGTAAGTTAGAAACCCTATTGCAAAATTTAGCAGAAGGTGGCATTCCAACTACTTCTGGAGTAGAAATGGGATGATGAAACAAAAATGTTTTTTTTTATGAAAGAAAGAAAAATAAAGAAAGAAAGAAAAGAAAGAAAGAAAGAAAGAAAGAAAGAAAGAAAGAAAGAAAGAAAGAAAGAAAGATATAAGATCTATTACGTCAATGAATAATGGAAACATCATGAAAGTGAGGGTGTTAATCCTTTTCCTCATGCCCTTGCTCAAAATTGTCCATTATCCCTAAGAAGCTGGTAGCTTTTTTTGTTTTTTTTGGGGGGGGGAGGGGCATGGAAGATAAGTTTCAGAGCAGGAAGCTTTTTTTTTTGCTATTATTTTAGTATAAGAAATGTTAGGTTGCTGGAAATGCCTGGTATATGAAAATTAGGAAGCTTATCTCACTTTTTAAGTCCATATATATAACAGATAACAGTTTTGATGTATCCACAGGGGAGCTATTAAATAATTGTTTTCTTCATATATTTTCTACAGTTGCTAGAAATATATGCTAATGTATTAATTCAACATCATTTTCTGTCTGTTTGCAAACATCTTTCCACCAAATGGTAATCACCAAATCAAATTCATGTCTTCTGAACTTGATCTGTTTCTCAGTCGTGCACGTGCAGAAGGTCTTAACGTGATCTGTCATACAGAACCTCAAAATAACTGAGGGGAGTTAATATCTTGGGCATAGGAGAAGAGGACAATTCCAGGCATTGTTTAATGGCATTGTTTAATGGTAGATCCTTTTGATACTAGGGTCTAAGGATAGACCCTTTTGATGTGCAAGAAAAGCCACTTTTCTTGCATATCTTGATCTCTACTGTGTGGAGAAAGGGAATTCACACAGCAGAACGTTTCCTGTTCCTGAGAATATTTCTTGTTAATTTTAGTGTTCCATTTTTTTTGGAAGGATGAAAAATAACATTCTTTTCTGCAAATTACTATCTGTTTTTGTGTAATTTGCTGGGCTTTTTGTGTTTAATTTTAGACAGTTATTTTGAGTGCAATATAACTAGAAATGTAGACTATAAATTGAATCAATACAGAAAAAAATGAAAGACTTTGTCCATATGATAAGTTACAGCTTACCAATAGCAAAAATAATTCATCTACCTCCCACTTGCCAGATTTGGAATGCTGCAACACATCTTGGCAACATTACATGTTTTGAAGGAATTGGAATATAGAACAGTAGGGAGAAGTTAAATTGATCTATATAGCCTGATAACCTGGTGAACAAATTTTTATGTCAAGTGAATAGAAATGGGGGACATAGAATATTCTTTATTCTTGTGTGTCCAATCAAACTTGGCCAATAAAGAACTACCGGTATTCTATTCTAAGTCTAATTCTGTTCTTTTACATATACAACCCACTATTTGAAATATTGCTACTAGCCTGTTAGATCTGGAATGGCTTCTCTGAATGAAGTTGAAAAAGGCTACCAATTGAGCTATGTTAAAGTTCTTACTTTTCTTACTCTTTTGTTTAACATTTGTTCCAGGTGCAATTACTTTATTTGCAATCATTACTTTAATTATGGATTCTTTCAAAATTGGATACTTCATTGGATTTTCAAGTTGCTTATCAATTACAGAAGGCATTTTTCCAGTTGCACATGCAGTTCATACACTATTGCAGGTAAAGCCATTTGGTCTCTTATTATTCCAGATGTATACAACGCTTTTAGGATTGTATTATTGTTGTATAACAGCCTAAAATAAACTAAATTGGTTCAATATTTTTTCACCCCTCTAATTGTATTTCCTCAGAATCCATTAAAATCAATATCACAATTACTGTGATTAAATTAGCAAGGAAATCCATATATAATGAAAAGTAACTTCCTTAAAGCGTTGGTAATCCTGCATGTTTTTTCTGTTCCAGTCCATTAAGATGCTTGAGAATTTCACAACATAACAGCCATGCTCCCATTCATTTTAGAAGAAAAATCCCCAGTAGCTGATCATTACAAGGACTGTAAGACCATTTAATTACAAAAAGTGACATTTGTTGATTTAATAGTAACATCTAGCTTCTGTTTAGGTTCCATTGAAGGTCCTTAATTTTGATAACTTAGTTTTTATAATTTACTAAATACGTTTGAAAGTAGGAAAACCTGAGGCATTGTTCGTACTAATGAACCTCCATCTTGAATTAACAGTTGCACATTTAAGCAGTTTGATAAAAAGTCACATTGATATCATAATTTGCGTTCACTCGCTAATAAGATGGATGAAACACTTCTTTTAAAGAGATGCAATTCTGATTTTTACAACTCAGCAGCTCTCGGCTTCACTGAAATTTGTCTAAATTGATGATAGTAGTCTGCATATCCTAGAATTTCAGATATAGAGAGCAGACAGAATTGCAGAAACATCTGGTAAAAAGAAGGGAGGAGGCTTATGTTTATATATTAACAGCCGCTGCTCCAGAGATATAACCAGGAATGGGATTCTACTGGTTTTGTTCGGTTCTATAGAACTGGATGTTCTGCACAGTTCGGAGAACTGGCAAATCACACCCTTGGCTGGCCCCGCCCCTCCTTGCCCATACAAACAGCTGATGGACGGTGGGGTGGGGAGCTAGTCCTGGAAGCCCCAATGCCATCATAATCGCTGCCATTATATTCCTTGGGCACCATTGCCACCATCGCCACTGTTGTCTTGCTGCTGCTTCATCCCACCCCCCCAGGTATGGCAAGCCCTAGGCTGAGGCTCAACAGCTTGCCTTTCCTCCCCCTGCTATGCTTCCCTCTTGGGGAAGCGAGGCTGGGAAGCGAGGCTGGGAAGGCTGTTTGCAGCGAGGGAAATATGGGGGGGAGCTGTGCTTCACAAATGTGGTGACAATGGCTCTGGAATCCCATTCTCATTTGTAAAGTGTGCAAAGTTTAAAGGTGCTGCACTGTGCAAGGCTGCTTGCAGCAAGGGAAATATGGGGGGGAGGCGTGCTTCACAAGTGTGGTGGCAGTGACGCTGGAATCCCCTTCTCATTTGTAAATTGTGCGGTTTAAAGGTGCCGCGCAGCGTGGGGCTGCTTGTGAGGGAGATACGGGGTGAGTCATGTTTCACAAATGTGACAATGGTGCTGGAATCACCTCACTTGTAAAATTTGTGAAGTTTAAAGGTGCCACGCAGCGCAAGCCTGCTCATAGCAAGGGAAATATGGGGGGAGTGGAACGCACTGTGCAGCACCTTTAAACTTAGCGCGCTTCACAAATGGTGCCTCCTCATAAATATAAAATGTGTTACCGATGGTATCTCTGCTCTTGCCATGGAGGAGAGAGATGAGAAACAGAGAGGGAGGGAGAAAGAAAGAGGAAATATACTACTGTAAGTATTCCAGAAGCAACATGCTCCCTTCCAGTTTCCACAACCCCAACCAATCTCCCACGCAACAGGAGCAGAAATTTCTTATTTTTTTAATTTTAAAAGAAAACTTTATTAGAGATTAAAAAAGAAAAACACTATGTACAATACATTAAATACAATCTTACATTGTAGACAAAATCTATATGTACAAATACATAATAAATAAACATATAAAACATAAAATCTATACTTCTAATCAACTAAGATGGTGTGCTTTTTTCTTGGTAATTTTACTACTATTTGTTTTTTATTTGGTAAACATTCTTAATTTAACTACTCCATTCATCAAAAACAAATCTTTTAATTTCCTGTTTTTTTCTCTTTAATCCACTTATACTATTTATCTCAAGCTGCAATATATCTTGAGTCTTCCTTATTCCTAAGTTTTTGTGTAAGTAGGTCCATTTCAGCACAGTCAAGTATTTTCTGAGTAATCAAATTATTTGTTGGTATTTGTTTGCCCTTCCAACATTGTGCCAATGCAGTTCTTGCTGCTGTGATTATATGGAGAATTAAATATTTCATTTCATTTGCATGGTCCCCTTTTGACATTCCCAACAAAAATATTTCAGGTTTGAATTCTAATTGAATACTTGTAATTTCTTTTATCCACAGTCTAATTTTTTCCCAATATTTTTTAGTTTTGGGGCAGAGCCACCAAGTGTGGAAGAAGGTGCCCCTCGTTTGCTTACATTTCCAACACATCGGACTCATGTTTAGATAAATGTTGAGGGTGACAGATACCACCGGTAACACATTTTTTGTTGGTTTTCTTTATAGATTGCCAATTTTGTTATTTTGTAATTTTGATTCCAATTTTTTCCCAATCTTCCAAATTAATATTGTGCCCTACATTCCTTGCCCATGCGATCATTGGGCCTTTAACTATTTCTTTCGCCATCTAATTATATGCTATTAAAGTGTGTGGTGACTTTATTTTCCCGGGTTTCCACATAAGGCAAGCCTCCTGCTTCTAAATCATGCCTTTCCAGAGTTAAAACCTTGTTTCTCAAATTGGGCCCAATCCTTAATCATGTTTAAAATTGCTGACTGTATAAGTAGTTCCCAGACAGGGAGCCCAAATCCCACCTACTGCATCTATTATCTGTAGAAGAGCTTAACATATTATCTAGGTTTTTTACCTGACCAACAAAAAAAAACTGGCCGTAAATCTTTATTATCTAATATCATTAAAAAATTTAATCTAAATTTAATTTGAATATTGAAAGAGGAATAATATTCTTAGGCAAAGATGTCATCTTTATAGTCGCATTACTTCCTAGCGTTGATAGTTTGGCAATTTCCCCCTTTTTCTAAATCTTTTTTATTCTACACCCAATTTACATAATTGATTTATGTTTAGCTGTTAAACATACTTGCCATGATCCAAATTCCTAAATATTTAGATTCTTTTTCAATTTGAAGCTTCCTATTACCTCTTCTAATTTGCTTTTTTTGAGTTATCTCTGTCTAGATTTTTTTATCATTTTAGTTTTATCACTTATTGTTAACACCTGCCACCATCTCCATATCTCCTCTATCTCTGTTGAACTTAATTTTGGTCTTGCATTTCTATTGGTTATTCTATGAAGAACCACAAGGTCATGCTTGCAAATGCTTGGCCTTGTATTCTTTCATTTTTAATTCTTAATCCTTTTATTTCCATATTCTGTCTACTTTTTCTCAACAAAGTTTCCAAACTCATGATAAAGAGCAGAGGTGAAAGTGGACATCACCTGCCTGACTCCCTTTTCTATTTCAAATGAATTAGTAATTTCTCCATCAATTATAACTTGGGCTTCTTGGCTGAATATATTGAATCTAACATTTTTCAAATTTATCTACCAAATTTCATTTCCTTTACTTATTGCCTCATAAATTCCCAGTTTACCTTGTCAAAGGCTTTTTGAGCATCTAGAAAAACTAATGTAGCCTGTTTTTTCTGGATGAGCCTCATAATATTCCAGGATATCTAGTACTGTTCTATGTCATTTGTTTTTAAAGTCTGTCTTATTGGAAGAAAACCGCTTTGATCAGTGGTAATATCTCTTGGTATTGTTTTTTTGTCTCCTCAGCCATTAAATTAATAATTATTTTGTTAGTCGGTGTTCAAACAAAGAAATTGGTTTATAGTTGTTTATGTGGGTTGATATCTGCACCCATCCTTATGGTATTAATATGATGTACACTTCTCTCCACGACTTGGTAGCTCTTGCCCCTTAAGCATTTCATTATACTTTTCTAAAAAGAATTGGGTCTAAGAATTGGACCTAAATTTTTGTATAACTTCTGCAGGTAAGCATCTGTTCCAGGAGTTTTGTTGTTTTTTTTGTTTCACTAATTGCTTATTTTATTGATTCGATAATAATCTTTCATTTAATCTTTCCCTTTCTTCTTCTGATAGTATTGGAATATTTTCTTCCTCTAAATACTGTTTAATTCTCTCTTTACTCATATTTTCTTGTTTATAGAGTTCACGAAAATACTCCAAGACTATTTCCTTTTTCTTTTCCATGTTGTTTTGTATCTTTCCCCCCTTATCTTGCAATTGCTGTATCCATCTCTTCTCCTTTTCCTTTCTTAACCTATATGCAAGCTATCTTCCCAGCTTATTTGCATTTTTGAAATAATTTTGCTTTACTAATTTTAATACTCTTAAATTTCTTTCCTGCTCTAATACTGTATATTCAATTTATGTTTGGCGAATTTCCATTTATTTATAATTTGCTCATTTTCTGGTGCTAATTGTGCTTGTCTTTCCAATTTTCTAATATTCTGTAACTCGTTGTTTTTCTCTTTCTTTTTTCTTTCTAGCATTATATGCAATTGTTATTCGTCTTAGATAGGCCTTCGTTGTATCCCACAGATTCTGTAAAGAGGTGTGTTCTTTTTTATTTACATCAAAAAACATTTCTAATTCTATTTTTAATTTTGTTATATATTCTTGATCTCTCAGAGTCTGTGGGTTCAACGTCCACCTTCCTCTTTGTTTTGATTGATCTTTCTATATTACTATAATGGGGTTGTGATCTGCCCACATATTTGGTGATATTTCTATTTGTACTATGTCTTTCGTTAGGTTTTTGCTTATCCATGTCATGTCAATCCATTAGCAACAGGCCCAGGGAGATTCAGGATGTTGTCTCTATCGCCATCAGGCAGGGGTTGGCTGAAAGATTCCAGCAAATCCTTTGGCCTTTAGAAAGGGCTCACTCCCTTTTCTCTTCCCAACCTTTAGGCCCTTTGCACCTTCAGAGAAGATTTTATCCACTCCAGGAACACAGTTCTTTTCCTGAAATGTCCACACCCAAAACATCTCCTCATTCTGTCCTCCCTGCCCGTACCACCAGGTCCTCTTCCCCTTTTAACTCCCTGGATCTACCCTCTCATGCCTTCATTTCTTCCTTGCCCTAACCTTTCCTGGGCTGGGGTTTTTGGAGATCTTTCTTGTTTTATTACCTCTCTGACTGTTGCCACCATCATTCTACACTTGTGTTTAGTTTTCTCATTATCTCGCTGGACATAAATCTTTTGAGCCTCTTAAGAAGTTTGTCCATCGATTTCCCCACCCAGCCATCTATTTTTTGTAATTTCTTTGAAATATCTGGCCATGCCTTTGTTACAAACTGAACTCAGACCAGTTGGGTGTTTGTGGCCTCACCAGGGTCCATGCCAGAGTATTTCCTCATCATATCCTTAAGCCTTTGCAAGAAGGCTGCTGGGGTTGCCTCTTTTACTTGTTCTAAATCCATAGCTTTGCTCATATTCTGTGCCTTTGATACTGCCTCTTTTATTCCCCTAACAATTATATTTCTTAAATCTTCTATATTAGTTCTGTGGGCTTGATTGTTGTTATCCCAATTTGGTCTAACCAAATTTTATCTTTGTTTGGGATATAAGGAGAGGGTAAATACCTCCTACTTCCCATGTCCTCCTCCTCTTCCTCATTTACCATGAATACTTTGGCTTTATAAGACCCGTCTTCTCAGGGCTGGGTTCCAAATTAGAGCATAATCTATTTCATTTTCTAGTGACTTACATTCTTTATCCTTTACATATTCATACAAATTACTGCAGGCAAAATAATCATTTGTTCCTAATCAGGGCCAACTTAAATTTTCATCCTCCCACCAAACAAAACAACACAAATTAAACATATCTTCTTTATTGATACCCAATTTAGTAATTAATTTTCAATAAGGTGGTTTTCCCTATCCTTCAAGAAATTGCCCTAGGGAATTTGAAGGATCAATTTTTAATTTTGGATTTTTCTGAATCTTCTGCACACATTTCCCCTGGGACCTATGGGAATTGCCCATGGTTGGTTACCAGACTGGAGCAATCCTTAACAACTTGTTCTAATGAGGCCTTTGTACACACACAGTTGGCACCTGGTCAGAGCAAAAGACACCCTCTAATGCCACTAAAGGTCTGTCTCTGCCCTGGAAAGCCTGAATCTCCCAGCAGATGCTGGCTTATTTTAAAAATACAAACTCTTCTCTACCAATCCTGAATCTTCTAGCAAACACTAGCTTTTTAAAGATCAAGATTTATAGAGACTTTTATTACAACACCTTTTGGACATGGGTCTGCGGCCAATCCTTTCACAAGGGTATGGTAAGGTGGATAACCATTCCTCTATAGGGTCAACCTTTAACACAGCCCAAGGACTGCTAGGGTCATCTCATCCATACACTTCTCACACAAGTCTCAGATTCTCACAGTCCTACTCAACTCGCAAAACTGCCTAGTGAGTGTGTTCTTACTTGACCAGAACTACTTATCCCTAGGTCTGCACGCAGAGTTGCCCAGTGGTTCCTGGCAATCCCATAAACCATAGTCCCCTTCCTTCTCTTTCCGTTTTCAACCAACCTCTATTTTAAACACGGATCTGTGCCTCGTTCCGCATTCCCAAACAGCTGAACCAACTGTGGACCGTTGAAGCTCAACGGGGCATGCCATCCTCACCCAACTCTGCTGTCCAGGGCATCAGAAGAGAGCAGATGGCCGCATTCTCCACCAATTGTTGGAAATGATTCCAAATAACAAAAACTTGGATCGGTGAAAACACAGAGATTTTATTTGTAAGCTTAAATCAAAGCACAAAAGTGAAAAAGCTGTTTGCAAAGAGCGATAGGATCTTAGCTTAATTCAACATGAGTTTTAAGCTAAATATCACACCTTAAGATTTCAAAACATACTTTATATACAGTTTCATCTCGTCACCCAAGTTCCCTCATTCTTTGAGACTCATTCCCTCCCAAATTCAAACTCATTGGATTTGCCCTCAGTTATTGCAGCTAATTCTAGGATGTCTCCAGGGAGAATTGTCTCCTTCCATTATGTTCTCATCCGTACCCCTCTGTACCTCTTACTTTGGCTGCCCACGTGGCATCTTTCCTTAATGTTAAGGAATATAGCATCCCCTTATCAAGGCCTCTTTCTAAGCTCATCATATACTACCATTTTCCCAAAGAGATTATTACAAAAAAAAAAAGCCCACTGAACATAATAATAATATAAAAGGCAAATACATAAGATAAAAATATCAAAAGGCTTAACAATGGAGCATGACAAAAGTATAAAAGCAAAGCATGTGTATACAGGGAAATCTATTTCATTTGATAACAGATTAACAGAATTGGAAGGGACCTTGCAAGGTCATCTAGTCCAATCCTCATTTCTGAAACCTTTAAGCATCTTATATACCATTTTATTTTTGAATTTAGTTATTTCTTACACTTGCCTTTAGTAATTGTTTTTCTTTTCTATTTGCTACGAATAATCTTTTGTCATTTCTTTATTGTCCTGAAAATGATACTAGAATAGATAGAATAGAATAGAATAGAATAGAATAGAATAGAATAGAATAGAATTCTTGATTGGACACACAAGAAATTTGTTTTTGGTATATATCAGTGTTGGTGTTCTCAGTGTACAGTGTACATAAGAAAAAATAAAATACATTCATCAAGAATCATAAGATACTTAGTGATTGTCATAGGTTACTAATAAGCATCAAATCATACGAGGAAACAAAATAATATAAATTGTAAAGATTCAAGCAACATGGTAAGAGTTATATGTGGGAAGAGATAGGTAAATAGGAATGATGAGAAGAGTAATAGTAATACAGTTTTAGTAAGCAGTTTGGCAGTGTTGTGACAATTAATTGTTTAGCAGAGTGATGGCATTTGGGAAAAAACTATTCTTGTGTCTAGTTGTTCTGGTGCGAAGTGCCCTATAGTGTCGTTTTGAGAGTAGAGGTTGAAACATATTTTTTGTAATAATTTTTTATTATTTTTATATTATAAAAACATCTCTTTCAGTGAACAACGTGGTTCCAAGTTTACACTTCAACACAAACATGACAATACATATTTATCTTTCACATTCAATTCTATATCATATCATTACTTCCATTTTCCAGCAAATTTTCTCTATTCTTATTTTTTTTACGCTTATTAAATTCATTTTTAATTTCTATCTTATCTTAGTTCCTTTTTCTATAAATGTTCTCAAATATTATTCTATAGTCTAACATTCTTATTTTTTTAATTCTCAATTCATCATACCTTTATACTTTTATCTGTCACATTTGCAATTTTGTCACATACTTTTATTTCATTATTCAATAAATTTCATCTCAAATCAAATAATGCCCCAAAATTTCCCCCTTTAAGTACCAATTAGAGTGTGCCATCCTTTTATCTTATACATCCCTCAATTTATTCCTCTTCATAATAAAAATTTATCATAATATACTCACTACATAATTATCCCATTCTAGTTTAACCACAATAATCTCCTAACTACTATATGTCACATGTGCATATGTATATTAAGCAAGGTTCTGCATGGTATTCCCCTCAATTACTTTCTAAATCATTTGTTATTTCATTTTTCCTTCCTTTTCTTATTCCAATTTTTATGCCCCTCCCTCTTTAAGACTTTCTTCTGTAATTCCCTTTTCTGCTGTTTCCTTTTTCTTTGTTTGGCTTTGAAGACATTTTCCTTTTTAATTGCCTCCTGTGAGCAGAACTGAAGTCATGTTGGATGGCCCATTGAATTGAATAAGGAAGTGTGTCTCAAACTCAGTAGCTTTGCTAAATAAAGTGTTCCAGTTTGTGCACAAGAGAAAACACAAGATAAGGCTAGAACAATGGGAATTGTAATAAAGTGCTGCAGATGTCAGAAAAAATCCGTTGTTAACTGCTTTTGCGTAGATTCAGGGAGCTCAGTATGAAACCCTGTTCGAACTATATTGTGTCAAATATCTTGAAAACACCGAAAGAACTGTCGAGCCAAGCCCATCGTTACGGAGGAAACGCGGGACAGTTAGGGTATAAACAAATTGCTGCCTGAATTTTTGGCTTCTGTGTTCCTTTAAAATGCTCTGAAGGGTAACCCGTCTTCTCCAGACACGTGAATAACCTTGTTTTCCTTGGATCAAGGAATCTTTGGTTGGTTTTTTTTATCTGCTATCCACCTCACAATTTGGTGCCCAAACGTGGGGCCGACGGAATTTCGACTGGAGAAAAGGGACTTGGGTAAAGCTGTGGCGCGCCACCGCCTCCCATTGTAGAGGGGCCCCTCCCTGTCTTCAGTTTGGATTCCGCGCAGGGCGCCGGTAACTGGCAATCAGCAGAAAACGATCCTCCGGAAACGATGAGAGAGAAAGCCAGCCTGACGCTCTGGGATGAGCGTTTGATCACCTGAGTGGGGGATGCCCCACACTCTTTCGTCTCCGGGAACCAGGGGTGGGCTATCAGGTTTGAGTTTTGTTGCTTCAGGATAAAAGAAGGGATATACTATCCTTTAAACTTGGGAATCCAGCCACTGCTGGAGGACAGTGTTAAATCCCTGAGTTGGGGAAATCTCTGGGAGGATTGTGGCGCGGGGCAACGTGCGATGATACCTTTGGGAAAGGGACAAAAGGCAAGTGTGAGAGACGTTCCAAGAGAAACGGGTATTGAGGTAGAAACCAAGACGTCCCCAAGAATAGCTGATCTGCGAGCGATGAGCTCGCCCATTTGGGTCAACTAGTTACAACAATGGTCATTGCCCCATTCTTGAGGACTTACACTCGGAAGATGTCTAGAGAAAAAGAAACGAAACTCTTACCCTCCTATGCCAATAATATGGTGGCCGAAAGTAGTCCGCCTAGTAGACCCTGAGTTTCCTTACCACTGGTATTCACCGAAGGGTGTGCGAATCACCGATCGCCCACGTACTGGGATAACTCAGATTGGATTAAGGAGTATATAGTTGAAACACCGGATGAAGTAGCAAATACCCTATGTGGAAGGCTCCATGGTCATCATTGCCTCACTTTGAAGGTCCCAGTCTGCCACCAGCAAACAGAGAGGTAGGATGGTTTGTCAGGCAAGGTTGGAGGAAAGCGAAAACCTGAGGGACTGGAACCATGGGGAGTCACTGGCATCAGCTCTGGCAGTTCCCGCGCACCACCCGTCCCTGCCGTGCTCCAGTTGCCCAGGCTACAACCTCCACCTGCTATATCCAGGATTGAGAAGGGAGACTGGCTCAAATTCAAAACAAGGACCTAGAGAATTTGTCTCTTAGGAAGGAAAGGTGTCGGCCAATTCCAGCATCGTTGTCGGCCAATCCCTGGCTCTTCCCAGTCAGAAAGTCCCCAAATTGCATGAATTGCAACAGGGCGGAATCCAGTCACCATTTTCCGTGGCTGTCCCCATACCTCATTTAGGGAGGGCTAGCAATGGGCTGCCTGGGATAGGAGGACATGCAGTGAGGCAACAGGAGCAGTGGCTGCAGACACAAAGTTCCCCATAGCCGATCCAATTGAACATCGTAATAAACACTCATAGGGAGCACATGAGAGATATAATAATGCGATGATCACTGAAGAATTTAAATTGGCCTCCCTCAAGGTGAAAAAAAATTGACTGAAGCATTTTAGAAATAAAACACAAAGGATAGGCATGTAGTCCCTGAAGGGGGATTTCTTGTGCTCGGCCCGTGAAGGGTTACCCACCAATGTACTCCTGGAGTGGAGCCAGAAAACCCCTGCCTTCGAGGGACTGCTCCCTGAAGATGCCAATTCGTCATCCAAAGCATAGCCAGATAGTCCAGAAAAACTCCAGAAGACGAGGGATGGACTTGATTTGGGCTTGGAACAATTTGATGAGAGCAGCCCAACAAGTTTTTGGTGAACCGAGACTCAGTTAAAACCAAACAGAAGTCTAGATGATGGTAGCTTGCCGTGCAAAAACGGCATGCCAAGAATGAAGTTAGGAAAAACAGGGAGACCCAGCGAGTGTCAGATCCAAGGCCAAGGTGGAGAGATGAAAGATCCCCAGCAGGGAGTAGAGATCCCCAGTTAGTGAGAGGTCCCGGGGCAATCAGGCGGTCGATTCCACACCGGGCCGTTCCCAGAGTAGAAACTTGGTTCAGATGCGGGAAGAAGAGGACAGTTTTGCGCGCGAATGTCCCAAAACCCCAGAGGACGAAGCTATGCCTATAAAATTAGGGAAGTCCGCTCCCCAAGAGGGACCCGCGGGGAAAGCCATTTGGTAAATGTGTTAGTGGGGTCCTGACCAATCAGGAACGGCCTGTTCCTGATCTGACACCGGCGCATTGCTGTATGCGATTCCGGTTAAGGGAGCATGAACAGGTCAAAGCAGACTTTAAAGGTGGTTGGGGTGGATGGGAAATCCCAAGAGGTCAAGAATTTTGAAAAGAGGTAGATTTGGAATTGAAATGATGTGTGTATACTGAAACTGAAATATTGTATATTTCACTGGGATTCAGGGGTGAACTTGCTAGAAGAGACTTGTGGATGTTTTTGGCGAATAGAATTGTGGGGATAGAAGGAAGGAGTTCGCATATGCTATGTGGAATAACAACAAAAATGAGAAGATATTCATCAGGTGTGTGGGCAAGGAGGTGAAGGGGTTAGTAGGATTGGCAATTCTGGCCCATTCAGATCAGGAATAAACTAAAACTGCTTGGACTCCACAATATACTCTGAGTAAGAGAGGTAGGGAAGGCTTGAAACCAGGGTGTTGAAGATTAATGAAACAGGGACTATGTGAACCTACTATGTCACCGCTTCAATTCACCCGGTATTAGCCAGTAATTTAAAAAAGGAATGGGAAGTATTTGATTTGTTAATGATATTGAGGAGGATTCGAATGAGATAGTGTCCTAGAATCCGAAGTGGTTCCTAGATCCGCGTAATGAGCCATTCTTGGGGCGATCAAAACCTCCGAGAAGAACAAATGGTTTACTGTTGATAGAATCTGGAAGGAGCCTGTTTGTCTGGCGTGCCCGTGGAGGAGAGTTAGAGACTTGTTTTGCCTGTTGAATGGAATTGATACCTGAGAGTGAAAGGAAACAGCAGTTGGAGGTGGACGGTACTTCCGTCAGCGTATATACGGAGAACCGCTTTGTTTGTGTTGGACAGGGCGTTGGGAAGAAATCAGTTTGGTGTCATTGAGAGAGAAAAAGGAATCACCCTAATTCCCAGTACATGGATGAACTTTCTTTGTTAACTGGGGAGAAAGAGAAGGAAGTGAAGAGCGGCTTCTGTTGGTCTGTTGAATTGGGCTGAAGGAAGCAGCGGCTGAAAGTCTGCAAAAAGAAGCTTCAGTTTGGTTTAAAAAAAAAGCGCTCGAAATACTTTGGGACATTACATTCAGGCAGGGGGTGAGGTCCTTGAACCCTGAAAGGTGAAGGGGTGATCATGAGCTTGGCTCCTCCCAGGAACAATGGACAGAGGTGCGGGAAAGTGTTTGGGATTATTGGGGTACTGTTAGGATAGAATCTGGTTAGACCAATTCACAGTTTGGCACAGATTTTTTGCATTAGAAGGTTACTCTGGAAAGGAGAGCAACATAGAATGGGAGGAAGGACGATAGTGAAAGGCTGGGAAGAACTGAAGAAGGCTTTGTCAACCGCCCTCAGTTTTTAGCCTTGCTCAAACCTGAAAATTCCGTTTCATTTGTATGTGGCGGTTGGCTAGGGAACAGCAGTTGGAGTCCTTGCCCAAAAGAGTGGGGGGCATACCAGCAGTAGCCTTCCTAAGCAAAGGGTTTGGAAGCCGGTTGTTGAGAAGGCATGCCCAGTTTTGTGTTCAGGCTGTTGTGCAAGCAACAGTGATGTTGGTGGTGGACGAGCAAAAAAGTGAACCTTTGGGGGAGCTTGGTGGTACATTCGCCTCATCAGGTCAACTCAGTGTTGAAGCCAAGCTTGCTACCACTTGGCATGACCGAAGGGAGGATATTGAGTTAGAAACCATTATGGAGACACCAGTCTCTGATTGTAGTAATAGGGGACACACAAGAATCTAAATCCAGCAGAAATTTTCTTGGACGGGGAGAAGGGGCAGGCTTGGGAAACGGAAGACCATGATTGTCTATTGCAAGTGGGAATCTCATGACGAGGTTAGAGAGGACTTGGAAGAGACTCCATTGGAGAAGGGAGAGAGGTGGTTTATAGATGGATCTTAGCAGGTGGACAAATGACAAAGCGAAAATCTGGGTTGCAATAGTAACCCGGAAAGGTGAGGTAATAGAGAAAGGGTCACTCCCAGCTGCCTTGGTCAGCCCAGAACAGGTGAATTGTTTTGCCCTGACCAGCCTTGGAATGGCCTGAGGGGATGGAAGTAACTTATTTGGACTGATTCCAAGATGCATGAGGGGTTGGGGGGGTGGCAACACGTTTTGGAAAAAATCTGGAAAGGAAGAGGGTATACTCAAGGCAGCATGGGAAAGCAAAAATAGGCAAGTGCAGTAGTAGAAACAAGGCCTTAGAGGCATTTGCAACTCCCCAGCCGGAGTATCAATTTCCATGTCGAGCGCACATCAGGAAAGGGGGAACACACCGGAGGTTGTGGGAAAACCGATGGGCCGGACAATGGAGCGAAGGAAGCTGCAGGTGAGATAGAGTTGGTAATGGTATCTATACCCAATACCTTGGAAAAGGACTAGGACGAGAGGAGGAAATGGGAGCCAGAGAAAAAGGAAAAAGTTGGAGTTGGAAGAAAGAGGGATGTGTCAAAAAACCCCAGAGGGATGGAAGGACGTTCGGAGGGAGTCAAGGGTGGTTGTCACCATTGTTCATGAGGGGAATATTGGAGAAAGTTCATGAAGGATGACATGGGGAACGGAGCCTGCGTCATGTCGTTAAACCTCACTATTGGAGTCTGCGGATGTGGTATGGTAGCTTCAGAAGCCTCTTGCTTGAAAATGTTTTGATTTGTTTTGGAAAGTAAATAAGAAAAGCGGCACGCAAAAAAAAGATGGTGGAGGGCAACCCCAAGTGGGTTGGCCTTTTCAGAGAGCACAAATTGTTTGCACTGAGTTGCCAGAAAAGGGGTTTGGAAATACCTGCTTGTGATCAAAGATAACTAACGGCGGTGGTAGAGGCTTATCCCACTAGAAGAGCCAACGCCTCCCCACAGTAACCAAGATCTTACTAGAACAGATTATCCCTACGATTGGAATGATGGAAGCATAGATTCAGACAGAGGAACTATTTTCACCCAACAGGTTCTGCAAAAGAGGTAATGGAGGTTGGGTGGGGGGAGTGGGAATTACACACGCCATGGCATCCTTGAATCCAGGGAAAAATAGAAAAAAGCGAACGCGGAATTGAAAGAAACACCTTGACCAAACTACATCACTTGAAAATGGCTTTGGCCATGGACAAAGAATCTTCCCTTTAGCTCTGCTTCAGGATCAGAACTTGTCCAAGGAAAGACACAGGGATTTCTCTTTTGAGAATTGCTGATTGGGGGAGAGACCCTATTTGGCCCAAAACTAGGCAATCCCATACAGAGTTCAGGGGACTTGTTCTTCGGACAATATTTTGGGCACTGTCTCGGGTCTTTGCTTTTCTCTTCACAAACAGGGACTGTTGGTCCAACAACCACCTTTTTGGCTGGTAGCCAACACCCACACGAGGCTGAGAGACTGGGCCTAATAAGACTGCCCATGGAGAAGTTGAAAAACTGCAACCTAGCTGGGGAAGGTCCGTACCAGGTGCTACTGACGACTGAAATCTGCAGTCCGTACTCAGGAGGGAGGCTGGATGCATTACAGCAGAGTCAAGAAAGCACCACAACCTGAGAAACCTTGGAAGGCTAATCCCCATGTCGGACTGTCAAGCTCGTTAAAGGTAACCTTGAAGAAAAATAGCAGCAAGAAACCCACCATGGAATGTCGGCTGGAACTCTGGAGGAGGACTATTTGTATGCAACTATATTTACATTAGATACATCAAAGAAAGTTCACAAATATGTTGGACCTGGCAGGTGACTTTGGGGAACAGACTTGTGGAGATGACAATGTGTTCATAAAAGGATCTCAAAGAAGGTCTACATTCCTTGAACATCACATATTGCTGGTTATGCCATGCACATGCCAGGAAGGAACAAGTGAAGGATTAATCCTACACGCAATTCACTTGATCATAACAGACTAAGGACCACAGGGGCACGGGACAGAAACAATATGTTGGTAGAACGCAAAATATAACAGGAAGCGATTTTTGTTCATTTTAAGGAAAACGGCGTATGTGTTTTTAGAAGAAATGAAAATAGAGGGCTCCATAGGAGATTGGGAAAAATGTTAATAAGACTTTTGATATGCCATCATCCTGGTAGTAACCATTCTATACCAAGAAAGTTATCATAAATTAGATTTATTTTAATCAAGATCAGTATCAGATGTGTATGCATTTTTGAAGAAAATTGATCAATTGGACCCGAACATCACAACAGACCTATTGCTAGGAAAACTTTAGGTGGGTATTGGTGTGGGAATATGCATACAGGGAATGCCACCTTACTGGAGTGGCCAACATGTACACTCGGGTAAAGTGATACCGGTGATATATAAACTTGATGGCCTTTCCCCCAAGGCCGGATAGTGTAATAAAGAGACTCAGGAATCTTGCCTTAGTCGGAGACTCTGGACCCAAATCTCCCGTCGGTATAATAACACCATGGAAGTAGCCATGAACTTACCGAGATATACATATTCTAAATAACTCACCAATGGTAACAATGGTTGCAAGATACAATAAAGAATATTTAAAATGATTAACACCGAGCTTTTTGAAAAGTTTAAAGACAGGTTGACTCTACAAAATTAGTATCGCTTTAGACAATTGTATTACTTACAAAAGGGTGTGGTGTGTGCTCTGATTCATTCACATCTGCTTTGTATCCATCCTCATGATCTCTCCAACCCCAATATTACAAGAGACAGTAAAAGTTATGGAAGAATGTATTCGCTCTGATCCATTATCCACAAAGAGGTGACTCCTCATACCAGACTGTGGGGAGCACTTATG
>BHFT01030204.1:0-11458 GCA_004320025.1 Laticauda laticaudata | reverse complement strand
CCATTACTACTGTGGCATTTCCTTTGTCTGCTGGGAGTATTATTATACTGTTATCATTTTTCAGGGTTTGTAGTGCTATGAATTCTAGCTTAATTCTTTCTCAACCTTAGTAGATGGGTGGACTTCAACTTCTAGAATTCCAGCATATTTGGAATTATAGAAGTTAAAGTCTGGAATTTGGAGTTAAAGTGCACACAACTTAAAGTTGTGAAGGTTGAGAAATGCTGTTCTAGTTGCTCATTTGCCATGAAGTTACACAGATTCCTTACTATTATCCCAGGATGTTTTGTGTCTATCAGTAGAAGATAAAAGCTCAGGAAATGATGCATCGATGAATGGATGTTCTGTGTCAGGGGAGTAAAACTCAAGGTCCTGGCATGCTTAGATTTGGCCTGTGATGCTGCCTTGGAAACAGCAAAGGACTGGCCCATGGTGCCTCTGCCAGTGAAAAAGGACCTCGTTTTTGCTGGCAGAGGGTTGCAGGATGCGGTTGCAGCCGAAAAGAGAGTTTTGGAGCCCATTTTCACTGGCAAGTTGCTCGGGCCACCACAGGTGCCCCTGACACAAGTGATGTTGAGCTGGCCATTCCTATCCTGGCCCCACCCATCCTGGCTCCCCAAGGTCAAACACAACGCTGATGTGGTCCTCAATGAAATTGAGTTTGATACCCCTGTTCTATGAAATTCCCAGTCGGCTTTGAAAAAATGGTGTCCCTTTTTTCTGAGATGACAGATGTGTATGAGAAAGTGAAAGAATGGGGTGGGTGAGACAATAATATAGGAATAATTATCATAATACTGATAATTTTGAAGTAACATTCTGTTACAAGTTCTAACTGGAGTTTCTCTGGAACAGGGGTGATATCAAAATTAGAGAACAAATACTGCTGAGGGTTCAACATTCTAGTCTTCAAAATAAGTGGTCTCAAAGTAATTAGTAATCCAGACCAGAGGTGCTATTCAGCCAGTTCACGCTTACTCGGGAGAACTGGTAGCAAGAATTTAGTGTGGATCGCCAAACCAGTTGCAACATCTAGCTGGCCACGCCCCCAACCCAGTTGCCCAGTTTCTGCTCACTTACTTGCCCCACCCACCCAATGCTCGCTGCCCCAGTTTAAAGGAGGACCACTCTCCCGCCCTAGCCATGCATTTTCATGCAGCCACTTGAAAACACATGACGGTGGGCAGAACAGCGGTCTGCTAACCTACAAAACTGTTCCAAGCCTGGATCCTTCATGGACACTAGAATTATCACTTCCCCTTGTGAGTAAAGTGCCTGGAGCGAGAAGGAAAGAACACTGGGGGGGGGGGGGGGGGANGGAAAGAACGCGGGGGGGGGGGGGGAAATCCAGTCATGGGGAAGTTTGCAGGAGCTGCAAATGCAGTCCCTTAACCTGCAGAACTTCTCCAATGCTGGATTCATTTCCCCTTGTGAGTAAAGTGCCTGGAGTGAGAGGGAATGAAGGCTGACAGGGTTGTGTGTGAGTGTGTGTGTGTGTGAGAGAGAGAGAGAGAAAGAAGAAAGAAAAAGAAATAGGGAGAGAGAGAGAGAGATGTGTGAGAGAGAGATAAAGAAAGGGAGAGAAAGACAGAAAGAGACAACCAAAGAGAAAGAAAGAAAAAGAAATTGGAAGAAAGGGAGAGAGAGAGAGACAGAGAAAACTCTGTGCTATTATTTTTAATTGTTCCATTATTTATCATGTGTTTATATTTTACACTGTCCCTACACCTAGAGTGATTCTATTGCCTTTCTTTTGCCCAGGGCTACCACATATTTTTCAAGGTTTACGTGCATTCAATGTCTATAGTCCAGAGCAGAAATACATGTGTGTTTAACAGGGTTGAAAGGAAGTTTGGAGGTCTTCTAGCCCAAGCCTTTGCTCAAGCAGGAAAACTGAGGATGCCAAACTCTGAGTAGAGGTCCTGGGAAAGGTGTCAGAAGAACACTTAGAAGGGACTTTTGGGGGAACCCTATACCATTTCAGAGAAATAGCTGTCCAGTCGTTTAAAAAATTCAAGTGATTGATCACCCAGAACTTCTGGGGACAAGCAAGTTCACTGATTAATTGTTCTCACTGTCAGAAAGTTTCTCCTCTGTTTTAGGTTACTTCTCTCTTTGTTCAGTTTCCATCCATTGCTTCTTGTCTGCCTTCTGGTGCTTTGGAAAATATATTGCCCCCCCTCCTCTTTCTGGCAGCCCCTTAAAAGCCTGTTGCCTATCGCACTCTTGGGCAAAGCATATGAGCCATTTCCTCCTTTCAGTGGTCCATGAAAGTACATCTATAATATATAGATAATAAAGTCAAAAAAAGGTGAACAACATTTTTACAGAAGTACAGATAAGTTGAGGCTGGGTGTGACAAGAAACAGCTGGGAAGGGAAGGGCCAGGTGAGGCAGCCTCGACGTGAGTGATATTAAGTTGGCCACACCTACTCAGTCACATGACTACCAAGCCAGGCCCACAATCACATGACCACCAAGCCACGCCCACCAAATAAGCCATGCCCACAGAACCAGTTGTAAAAAAATTTGAATCCCACCACTGATCCAGACATATCAACATTCTTAACTATGGTTCACAGAATATTTGTGGTTTTTGAACACCCCATATGGGCTATAGTAAATGAATCTTGAAAGCCTGACAAAATTCTTCCTATCCTCCCTCTTATGCTCAAAATAATTAAGGCAGAGCTAGGCTGAGTTTCTTTCTAATGTTTTCTTTCTGTCCTACTCCTATTTTTTAAATTGCTGTTGCCTAGTTTTTTCAAGGTCACCTTCTAAGAAAGACCAAACTTCTTTAAAGTGATTCTTTTTTTTTTTTGCACCCTGCCTTTCCTAAAATGTAGGCTCCATCCCATTCTATCTCTGCAACTTCTGCTTCAAACTCCAGATAGCTTTAGTTTGCTTCACTTCCTCCGGTTTATTCAGCTGATTGAAGTGGATCTGGCTTAATGGGGAACTCAGTCTAGCTTTATTTCTGAGCTGTAGCAGTGTGCCTCTGGCTGAAGAAGTGGTTGCTTCTAAGGATGCAGGCAGTGTGGATGTCTGATTGAACAGTCTGGCCCTACTCCTGGTCTCTGTCTTTTTCTAAGGAAAAATGTATTGGTGGATTTGCATGAACTATGCCCAATCAACTAGATAACACCTCTGATTTGGAATGAGTTGAAACAAGCGTGGAGCTTTGGGACAGATGTTTAGACTGGCCAAATATTTAGACTGTCCAAATATTTAGACTAGATTTGTCATTTTTATTCACCAATCAAATATTTTTATTTGGGAAAAGCCGATGTTGTTTGATGGTGTTAAAGGTATCATTGCAGGTTGTAAGCTGTTCCAAGCAAAGTTGCCTTCTGCAATTGACTGATGGGGATTTTGGTCAATGGCAACAGTGTTGTTGTTGTCATCATCATCATCATCATCATCATCTGCAATTTCAATTAAGAGGCTTCATCCTTCAGTGGAATGATTTGGCTGATTTTATACACACAGAGAAACACTTACCCACTTACCCACCTACTCACATATACATAGTCACATATGAACTAATATGCAACTGAGAACTGCACTGTTTGAAAACTGGGCTCAGCCATCTTATAGAAGCCATTTAATGGCTTAAGAATAGCTGCATTGCTTACTCCCACTGCCACACTCACACATACACACGTATTCCATAAAGTAGAAAATGTTGGAATCTTTCTGAAAGCCTAGGAAAGATGCCCCTTCATTCAGTAAGGGGGGATCTGCAGTATGTTAATGATTTGTCATCCATATCTTGATAATCATGGGACTTATGCCAAGTGGTTCTCTTGAATGAATTGAGCCTCTGAATTACTTCCAGAAGGATAAACATAGATAAAATTGATTGGAAGCTGGTGGAATGGATGTCTCCTCTCAGCATAACCCAATCCATTAGCATTGCTAAATCATTGTATCTGGCATTTGGAAACAAATATGTGTTTTAAGAAAGGGACAAAAACAACCTTACGTAGGCTGCTAAGAATGATGTGAGGGGTTGCAGTCTATTAACTCAGATAAATTATTTGGGGAAAGGGGGAGAAGAGAAGCAATGGAGGAAGCAGAAGACTTATTCTTAGGAGGCCTATTCTTTCAGAAGACAAACGAGTTTGCTAAAAGTCTAAATATAGGAACATTCCACTCACCTATTGGCAAAATCCAGTTTCAGAAATGGAGCCAGATTGTGAAAAAGAAAAAGAGATGTCTAGAGAGAAGTATAAATAATGAATCATTCCCCTGGGAGATGCAGGCATGTCAGAACTAACTCTGTTTTTCCCTGAACTGTGTTAGTGGCTGTATTTATGGTTTTTAATTTCAGACAATGCTGCTCATGGTTGAGACAGTTTTGTGCAGTTCTCCTGGCATGAACTTCTCATTTGTATGCTAATGATGGCTTAATCAGAACTCAGATAGCTGCACACAAAAAAAGAAGTAATTGAAATTCTCTTGGGGAGGGAGGAGGGGTTGAAGGAAACAATATCAATTTAATTTCAATAATATCTTAATAAGGGCTTATCATGTATTAAGGGAGTTACAATTAAGACAAATTATTTTATTGCACCATCTATTTTTAGTCAGACAATTGACAATCAGGCTGTTTCCTAGCAACAAGAAAAACCATTGAGATGTGTGGGTGTAAATTACTGGGCTCATAGGTCCTTCATAACTTTAAGTCTAGTAAGAAATCTATTAAATTAAATGCAATTTGGATTTGCATAACATGCCAGGCAACAAAATCAAGTTTACAAACTATTAGCTGGGCCCATACACAAACTAAAGCTCTTTTGTGTGCAATGTGTTGTGTGAACCAGTTGTGGGTATAAATCTTTTTTCTGGATACATTGCCTGTGAAATCCAGAAAGCATGATGAATGGTGAAGGATTTAAGTATGGAGCATAATTTATTGCCCGTATAGCATCAACTGTTTCTGACCAGAATGGTAATGTATTAATTATTTTTAATATTTGATTCATATTTCTATATTTGACTGTAATTGAACCTTTTAAACCAGAGGTCGCCAATCTTGGTAACTTTAAGCCTGGTGGACTTCAATTCCCAGAATTCCCCAGCCAGCTGGAGAGTTGAAGTGAGTTGAAGTCCTCCAGGCTTAAAATTGCCAAAGTTGGAGATCTCTGGTTTAAACTATCTAGATAGCAAAACAAGCTTCATCGCTGCAAATGTGCCAATTCTTGATGATACAACTGCCATTGTTTGGGTCCAGAGATGATAACGTTTCCCTACTATTGAACTTGGCTCCTACTAACTATGTAGATATATGTCCATATTTTTTCATAGCAGCAATAGGAAAACAATTGGCCACTGCTTTCATCTGGGAAGTTTTTTCAACTTCCCAGCCTTGGGATTTCCTAGTAATATCGCATCCAAGTATAAACAATTCCTATCTAGCTTAGATTTTTCATGATCAGCTCCCTTGATTTGGATTCAATACCTGGTGATATGTCCATATTTATTGCTTGATAACAAAGCAGAAGTGAATTGCTATCTTCCAGGACACTTTTTTTTAATGTCTGTAGGGAGTTGTGGAAATGACCTTGGAGAAACCATCCAGAAGCTGTTAAAATAAATGCATATGCAGAAACAGGGAGAATGGAATTATTAGAAAGAGACTTTCTCCTCTTAGTTATCAAGAACATAAGAGGGAAGGAAACATAGACAGAGTTGCAAGATTGTGACTATAGTCTGTCTCATTTAAATAGGAAGAACTGTCTCATCCTGTGTGATCAGCTGATCCCACTTGCATAAGGGGCATGCTCCAGAAGTTGTTGGCCATGGAACTGTAGATGGTGGGGTCCAGAAGAAGAGCATTTTCTGTGGTAGCTCCCGCCCTTTGGAATATTCTAGAAGGCAGTAATGGATGATATTTCCCGCTCTAAATCTCCCTCTCTCTATCAAATTGAGATTGGAGCATATATTTTTTGTTCACTTCTGAAGTTTACTTTTCAATGTTCTTTTACTTTTATGATAAATTTTAGATAGTCTGCTTCAGTTTGTTGCACGCTAAATCCAGAAGCTCACTGACAGGTTTGTAGAGGTGGGTAATCCCTTCAACTGCTTCAGTTGAAGGGATTTAGAATACCATGCCCCGCCTCCCCAGGTGAGATCCACTCCCATCCTCTTGGCCTTCCAAAAGATCCTGAAAACTTGCCTTTGCCAACTGGCTTGGGGCCTGATGGGGCTTTTCATTTTGGAAGTAGCTATTAGGCTAGTACAAGATCTCATCTCGACCCCATCTACGTATCAGGGTTTTTTAAAAATCCATTTTAATATTAATTTTAATGTTTTAGCTTTTAATGACCAATGTTTTAATCCTATAATTGTTTTATTGTTATTATGGCATTTGGAGTTGTTTGCCAGAGAGTTGAGCAGCATACAAATTATTAAATACAAATTTAATAAATAAAAATAAATCTCCGTAGTCTCCTTAATATCCTCCACCCATTACTTCTTGTCTTGCCCTTAACTGCTTTGGAGAATAGGTAGACCTCCCCTCATCTCTGTGAAAACCTCTCAAGTACTGGAAGACTGCTATCCTGTCACCCCTAGTTCTCCTGTTTGTTAGACTAGACCAAGGGTCTTCAAACTTGGCAAGTTTAAGACTTGTGGACTTCAACTCCCAGAATTCATGAGCTAACATGACTGGAGGAGGAATTCTGGGAGCTGAAGTCCACAAGTCTTAAGGCTGTCAAATTTGAAGACCCCTGGACTAGACATATCTAGTTCCCTCAACCATTCATTTTACAGTTTAGCCTCTAGGTTCCTCACCATCTTTATTCCTCTTCTCTGTACTCTTTCCAGGGTCTCAGCATCTTTTTTGTGTCATAGTTCCACAAAACCGTAGTTTACTATTCTGGGAGGTTATGGATAGGCTGAGAAAGGAATGGAAGGCCAGGAAAAGGAAATTCTCTAGAGCAGTGTTTTTCAACCTTCTCAACTTTAAGATGTGTGGTCTTCAACTCCCAGAATTCTCCAGTCTCCAGGATTAAGTTTGCTGGGAATTCTGGGAGTTGAAGTCCACATATCTTAAAGTTCAAAATGTTAAAAAACAACTGTTTTGGACAGTATAGTACTTAGCAGGTAAATATGTTCATTATCTATATACTGTTCAATCTCTCTCTTCCTCTGTCTCCCTCTTTCTCCCTCCCTCCCTTCTCTCTTTCCTTTGCTGAATACTTAGGTGACTTAAATGAAAACCAAGAAATAGCCTTTGTTGAAGATATTCTGCCCATTGATCTGCAAAGGAGGACCTGATATGCTCAGACTAAATCAATTTGGATAAGCCTCATATTCCACACACTGAAGTAGAATTTTATAGGCTGATCATATTAAATGTGTATGACCTCAAGCAATGCATTTTGCTTGCAACCACTATTTAGAAGATACAATTACCCCCCTAACACATGCAGATAGTTTATAGAAAAGGTATTAATTGTTTGTTCCTGGGAACTTCAGAATCAGCCCTTTCCTTCTCCCAATAATGGGATTTCGACTATCAAGTAAACATTTAATCCTAGAAGATGACTCAAAGATCATTAGTTGATTTTCATATAATAGTGCCTTCCAGAGAATTCCCTTCCAGTAAAGTCATCACCAACAATCAAGAAATTAAATACAAGTCTATTTGCAATTTCTCTCATAAAGGTCAGTGCAGCGCAAATCTGGGAAGAAGCATTTCCAATCATTCCGAGACTCCACTTTGATAAACTAATTATAAATGAGAGCAGGAAATTCCTCTTGCACATTTCAAGGCTCTGTATTTATCAAGACTAGCATTAGAAGTACTTTACTGAAGCCTAAATAGTTCTTGTTATCAACTGTTCAAGCTTTTCCTTCCTCCCCATAGCTGTGTTTTCCTTCTCCCTGTTGTTTCTTGAAAATAATAATAATAAAATTTTTTGCTGCTTTATTTGAAGAAAATTGGTGCCTTTCACATATTTTTAGCTAGATATTATAAATAATTTGATTACATGTTTCTCTTCTAAATAGGAAACAGTTCTATGCATACTTCTGTTGTTGGCCTAAAGATAGAAACAAGGTAGTAATATTCAGAATACCTTCAATACTACAGGATCAATGAGAAATGTCAACTAGCCTCCCTTTTCTTACCCGTCTTTGCTCTAAGGGTGGAATTTTAATAAACAGCCTCAGATCAGCTGCAAAAAGTTACCAACCATGTCCAGGGAGATCTAAGATTCATTATGAATTTGATTTGGAATAATGCAATTTTCCTGAAATATGAAACAGTATCTCTTCTTAACTAAGCAAATCCTATATCCTCTGCAAGGCCCAATAATTAAATTTGCTGGAGGTCAAAAGCTAAGATTTCCAGTCACAGACTCCACTTCTCAATAAGGTATTTTGATTTTCAACTGAGAAGATGCATGTTTTGACTTCTCTGTGAGAAAGGCTTTCCACATTTCCCCTTTTATGACTGCAAATTTTAAATATTGTAATATCTGCCTAATAGAACCATGAAACAGTTCGGTTTGTACTTTGAACAGGGGAAAAAAATACCCATTCAGTTGAATAATTTGTTCCTTTTCAACCCCAGTGGTATGAGCAAGAGGTTACTTTTAGATTCTTTCCCTATTGTTGGAAAAAAAGGTCTAATTGTTCAATGAAAAATTTTAAAACAGATCTTGAATTTATTTGGATCATATCCTCTGGAAACAGAGCAGTACATCTAATTTGGCAGAAGGAAACCAGGACTGCTCAGCACAAATGCCAGGACAGATATGATATCACCTGCCTCCATCTCTGATCATCAATAACTCTCAGTAAGGGAACAAATAACTTACGGAATCCCAGACATGTCTGCAAATATTACCTCTGCCTTTTTTATTACTCAGTGGCCTGAAGTCACATTATATGGACTGTCAAAGGTCAGAAGTTCTAAGGATTTCAAGTCACTTGTTAACTATTTGTTTTTCATTCATCATTACAGTCAAACAATAACTTCTCCGGCTGGCCTGTGTAAAGTCACATGATGGCAGGAGCTGGTGGCCAGAAATGACTGGCAGGAGATTGCTAAATACACAAGATGGATGGTGAAATTCAGCTGCCTCTAAATAGATGCTTGCCCTAGAAAGAAGATGGATCAGCAAAAGCCAAGCCAACTATTGTCTTTGCATCATTTTGGGGAACAATTTCTGCAGATAAGAATTAGCCAACTCAATTGAATTTTTCCCCATGAAAACCAGTCCTTTATGTATAATTCACATTGTACAAGTTCACACACATCTTCTTTCACAGTGATCAGCATGCATAAAAGAAAACTAGTTTTAGTTGCAAAGAATCATTGTTCATCTTCCTTTTAGAATTTTCTTGGTATTATATGATGTGAGACAGGATTCATTTATTACTCGGCCATAATCAGGTTTCTTTGTTCTTAGCATATTTTGGGTACTCAACCATTGTGAACTATTCAAATCATAGTTCATGGCAGAAGTAGATACCTGGAGGCAACAGATAGACTGCAAACCTCACTTTTCTACCATCCCTGGAATGTCTCCAGTTTGTGCAACCAAAATTCAGTGGCAAAACTGATATTTAACACCATATTTTTGAAGTTACACACAAGATCCCAGATCAAAAAAACTTATATGGCAGTTAGAAAATCTGCTTATTGACAAAATATCCATCTCCCAGTTACAACAGGCCCCACTGTTTGCATCTGCCTGTATACTATCCTGATGTCACATTATGACATCCTACGTTCTTGGGAAGAACTCAGAGTGATTGAAGGCCAACACCAGAAAAGAACTGGCAGCTGTTTTTCATGTTTTTATGCATATAACAGGAACAAAATTTGCCTATCCAGGTCCTTGGGAAGGACTTGATTAGTCGATTAAAAATGCCAAATTTAGCACATGACTGTGCGACCAACTGTAATAATAATAATGACCCTTAAACACCAGGAAATGAAGTGCAGGGCAATAGAGTTCAACTATTTTTTCAAAGAGGATAGATACCAAAAGAGAAACATATGGAACAAAACTTCATTAAGGAGACAATACATATTTATGGAAAGTCAGTCTTAATTATCTTCTCATCTTAGTGAAATCTAGGACTCTTCTTCAGTTCTGGCATCCTAAAATAAATGATCATGAAGTCAGGAATACAGAATGTAGTTTGGGACAGCTGCCTCTTGCTCTAAAAAAATAAACTTGTCAGTTCTGCTTCAGTACTCATATTCTATAAATGCCTTCCTCCTAGCTGATTGGAATTCATGTAGAGGCAGGAGCGAAGGTTTGAGAGTGTTATAATGTCAAGCCACCATTTTTCAACTTTACCCGTTATGTAGAAGAATTCTTAAATATTAGAAAGGAAGGATTAGTTTCACTGACTTTCATCAGTACTCTACATATGTGAGAAAATAGATAAAATTTGAAGATGGTGTTCATGCGTGCCAAAGCAGAGTTAGGTATAGGGGTGTCTGCAAGTTGCAAGATTCAAGATGGTATGATTGAATAGATATTCATTCTAATATGTGCTGCATATTTGACATGAGCCCAGCCTTGATCACACCATGTAGGCCACAATTTTAATTCTTTGTCAACAACTTTGGACATTTCAAAGTAGGAGATTCCCCTGTAATCAAGAGGGGATGCACTTTCACCTTTAAGGACTCAGGAGTTTGACTGGTGACATAATATCACTGGATAGCACACCATGGAAGCAGTGGTGGGATTCAAATTTTTTTACTCCTGGTTCTGTGGGCATGACTTGGTGGGATGTTCTCCTGTGCAGGGCAACAAAAGAAGACCCAGCCAAACAGTTGAGATTCAGGAAGCAGATAATAGATGGGGTGGGGCCAGTCAGAGGTGGTATTTGCCAGTTCTCCGAACTACTCAAAATTTCCGCAACCGGTTCTCCAAACTACTCAAAATTTCCGCAACCGGTTCTCCAGAACTGGTGAGAATCTGCTGAATACCACCTCTGCATGGAAGGTACAGGAAGGTGGGTGGAAGGGGTTGGTGAGCTTAAGATGCAAAATAGATGTTGGAAGCCTTCTGAGTTCTTAAACACTCATGGTTTAAGAATCATCTTATGAGCAGAGGTGGTATTCTGACCAGTTCTGGAGAACCGGTAGTGGAAATTTTGAGTAGATTGGAGAACCGGCAAGTATCACCTCTGACTGGAGATTTTACACTATCCTTCCCCTGCCACGCCCACCAAGCTATGCCCACAGAACCGGAAGTAAAAAAAATTGAATCCCACCACTGATCCTTCCTCTGAAGTGGGGTGGGAATGGAGATTTTACGGTATTCTTCCCCTGCCACACCCTCCAAGTAACACCCACCAAACCACACCATGCCCACAGAAGCGGTAGTAAAATTTTTTGAATCCTGTTGTGTATAGAACTTGGTAGACTCCAAATACCTTAAACTGATTGGCCGAGAAGGCCGTTCTCGGATTGGTTACT
>BHFT01030203.1:0-15003 GCA_004320025.1 Laticauda laticaudata | reverse complement strand
ATGTATCTATGTATCTATGTATGTATCTATGTATCTATGTATCTATGTATGTATTGGTGTAAACTGCAAATAGGTATTACCAAACAATCTCTTAAATAAACTCACACAAAAGAAAAAGGGGGAAAAAGTGTGAACAATGAAGTGAACATTAATGGGGAAAATTATATCTAAGATATTCTTCCTGCCAATAAATGTTCACCTTAAAAAGAAGGAACTCCATAAGTGGATTCCAAAAATGCAAAAGAAAATTACTTTTGGAATCTCTTGAGATAGGGCATTTTTCCCCCTTTCAATATTTACCAATGAAAAAAGGGAGCCAAAATTTTCCCTTTTAAACATGTTTAATCATCTTACAGCAGAGTTCCCCAATCTTTCTGGCTTTGCAGACCAGCTTGGGGGGAGTGGAGGAGAGGGAATTATTCTGTGCAAACAGCGGGCAAGCATGTATGCAGGTACAGCTCCATTTGCGCAAGTGGCAACCACCCTCCCCACCACTCACCCAAATGGAGTGCCCATGCATCCGTCTCTGCTACTTATGCAAGTGGAGCACGTATGTGCTCACCCGCCACTTTTGTGGCTCAGTTCCAACTGCTCAAGGTCCGGTAGTGGGCTGTAGCCTGGGGGTTGGGGTCCCCACCTTATAGTGCAACCTGTGCATATACAGTACATTCCAAAATCCAACATAAAATTTTCATGGTGCTGAAGTCAGTGACAAAACTTCCAGTGACATCAATACACCAGCCTAATTAATAACCCACCTGAGTGACAATACCCACCTCTTTTATAGATATGACTTTAATTGCTTTGATTTGACAGCTCCACTTTTTCTATGACCAGGTTGACATTAAAAAACCATAAGAATATGGGGAATTGCTCAAGATAGGGTAGCTGCATCTCTGAGTGCTATGGCTCAATTCAAATGTTATTAAGGGTCAAAGTGGGCTGATTCATACCTTGTACTCTGGTAGGATTCTACCGGTTCAGACCAGTTCAAGCAAACTGGATGTTAAAGTTACACCTGATTTACTGAATCAGTATTTCAACCAACTGGCTGGCCCCCCCACCCCTCCCCACCCAGGAGTCTCCATGTAGCCCATTTTTGATGGAGGTAAGTGCAGGGTCTGCATGGAGGCTCTGGGAGGAGGAAAAATTGGCCTTCCAGAAGTCTGGAAATGGGTCTGTTTCTAGTTTCTGGTGGGCCTCCAGAGCCCAGGGAAGCCATTTTTGCACTCCCAGAGGCCAGGGGAAAGCCTCTGGACCCTTGGGAGGGCAAAAACGGCCTCCCTCAGGTTCTGGGGACCCACCAGAAGCCGGAAACAGGAAGTTCCAGTAGGCCACGCTTACCATGGCCATAGCCACTTAGCAACCAGACACCGAACTGGGTGCTGGGACTTTTGAATCCCACCCCTGCTTGTACTGGCAGCAGAATTTGTATGACATTGTTTACTAACAGATTCCTGGAGTACACTAAGAGATTCCAGAGTACACATGGTGGAGGTTGGTCCTGAAAAATGTTCAGAAACTGCAGCTAGCTTCAAAATGAAGTAGGCAGATGATATGTTTTTTTTAATGTAAAAATATAATCTAGATAGAAGCTGCATTGAATTCAAATTGAGCTCTGAACACAAATTCTTCCCTATGAAGACCTAAATGAGACCTAAATTCAGGGGTGGGTTTCTACCGGTTCTGTCCACCTCTGTAGAACCAGTAGAAGAGCAGCAGACATTGAACTGGTTCTATGTCTTCTGATGTTTTTACCCACCTGCCCACCTGGGCTCTTACCTGACCTTTATTTCCTGCTTATCAACTTCAGCTGCCATGTGAGGCATAGTTGCAGTTAAAAAAGCAGGAAAAAAAGTATTTTTTCAAAGGCTGCTTCTCGGCATGCAGTGCTACTCAGCTGTCCAGGCACCAGGCTGATGACGATTTATAGGCATGCGCGTGCAGGGAAGCACGTCGTAAATCACCAAACCGGTAGTTCACCCTGTTAGATCCCATTACCCTTTTAGAAGTATAACTGAATAATTCCTCTGTACATTGATAATTAAAATATTATATTATGCAGATAAAACAAACTACAAAAGATAAAAGAGAAAAAGGTGCAGAAAAAAGAAAAAGAAAATAATAAAAAGGTCACCTCCCCCTTTATCCCAGCAAATATAAATAACTTTAATAACTTATCACTATTTCTCAAATCATACAAAACACTTTCTTGTATCCCCACCCCTTTCTTTATAAACAGGTCTTTAAAATCTCAGCGTTCCATCAGAATCAGCAAAAGTCCTTTAAGAAATAATAACATACCTATCATTGACAATTTTAATTTTTTTTTGTAAATCCACTATAAAAAGTTATCTATGTTACTCTTTTGGTTAGTATTTGAATGTGTTTTACAATCTGTTCCATTTGTACATATTTTCCATCTCCTTACAGCTTATCATTTGAAATTCTACATTTATATCAGTTTCAATATTTTTCAGTGAAACCTGTTCTATTCCATGGCACCATTTAATCTATCTATAATAGCAAGATTTCTCAATTAACTGGAGAGATTTTGGCATTCTGGATCCCATATCCGGACATTATTTCCAGTCATACTCTTTTCCACAGAGGTCAATTTTCCATATGGTACTTACTGGCTGTCTCAGAGAAATTCCTCTGAACATTGAAACCCTTTTATTTTTGAGATCTTTCAGTCTGCTCTTCTTAATTTGTCCATTGTTTCCCCAGGCCACACCTTCCTCACTGATGCCTTCCAGGTTGTAGATATTACTTGCCATCTTCTCTATTTCCTGGCTACCAAGGTGGAAAAAACCTTCAACCAAGAAAACTGCAGAGTCTAATCCAGACAATCAGAAGTCAAAACTGACTCGCAGACACAAATAATAATAAAGTAAGATAAAATAAATATAAAATAAACTAAATCAAAAATAAAATAAAATTATAATAAAATAGTAAAATACAGTAAAATATTAAAATAAAATAAATAAAATAATAAATAAAATAAACAATCTTTAAGGAGAATTAGGAAAAAGCTGCTAGGCCAGTTTCTATACATCCAACTGTACAAGACTATAGATTTTCCATTGGTGACTCTCCAAAGTGAATTTTACTTTAATGGATCTTGCATTTACTATGCCCAGCCTCATCTCTTTTTTTAAGATAGTTTGGGTTGTGGGAAAAGCAGTGTTAAACTCCTGATTAGACAATCCCTAATTATGACTTTGATTAAGTCAGGCAGGCTACATAATGTAAACCAGATAGAATCTTGTTTTATGATAAGATGGACAGGCTTGTAACAATAGAATGACAATAAATTTTGTTTACTAATCTTGCTACACAGAGCCCCTAGGCTGCCTCAGGTGTTGCAACAACCCATTAAAACTGCATCTTTAAGAAGTTTGCAAGCATTTGTTTTGCCTCCCCAAAGTTTTTCAGATTTTCTTTCTTTCAAGCAAAAATGACAGGTCCTGGTTCTATAATGTTTGCATTTGAGTTCTGCTGTTTGTTTGAAAGGTTGTTACATACATGCCTTTTCCAAAGTTTGTTTTTTGGACTTTCACATGATGTACCTATTCTTGTATCCCTGGATAGTGTGGCTAAATGATTGGCCCAGACTAATCCAATACCGTAGATTTCTTTGAGTGTAAATTTGGTCCTGAGTCTCTGTAGCCCTATTACAAGCAACCTAACCACTGCATCACATCTGCTCTTTTAGAAATTTTTTAAAATACAATTTCTTCAATCCAGTCCAATCCACTCCAAACTCTTTCTTGCCTGGGTAAAGGAGAAATACACTAACATATACTAACAGAAAATTATATATTTTATTCAAAGGAGGAAAATTTTTCAAAGGATTTCAACACTACCTCACCCTCGCAAAATATTTCACAAAAGTGCAAAATATGTTGCAGTGTTAAAGTGATCTGGCTGTTGCTAAAGATGTGTTTAATACATAATTTGTGAGTGTGCTCATTTAGACACAACATGCATATATCCTCATTGTGTACATTCCTCATTAACCTTTCACCTTTCAGTTCTTGCTTTTTTCCATATAGGCTCCATAAATTCAGCTAATCTTCTCTCCAAATAAGCATACAAAATTGCATCTGGAGGGGGAAAAGCTGTTCATGTTGTCTCCTCTTTAACTTTGCTTGGTATTTTTTGAAAGTCAGACTATATAGAGCAGGGTTGTCAAACTTGATTTCATTGAGGGCTGCATCAGGGTTATGTTTGACCTCAGGGGGCTGGGATGGGTGTGGCCAGCTTAACATCACTCGTGTCAGAGGTGCCTGGGTAGTCCAAGTGCTCTGCCAGCGAAAATGTTCTCCCAATCTCAGTTTTTGGCTGCAATGGCCTCCTGCAACCCTCTGCCAGTGAAAATGGAGTTTGTGAGGGCTGCATGCAACCCTCCCGAGCTCCATTTCACTGGCAGAAGCACTGCAGGCTGATCCTTCTCTGTTTTCAGGGCCACATGTAAGTACCCCATGGGCCAGATCCGGCCCATGGGCCTTGAGTTTGACACCCCTTGTCATGCCCCTGTTAGAATCTGACTGGGAGAGGAGGAACAGCCAACAGGGAATAGGAATGTGGCTCTGGAGGCTGTGGAGGAAACTGGGGAAGGGCACAAGCTGGCTGGGCATTCAGAGGAGGACCCAGGCCCATATTCTCTTCACCTTAGGGAATGCAGGGAAGAGCGGATAAGGGAGAGACATGAATGATGTGGTCTATGGGGGAGGAAAGGGTACTGATTCCCTTCATAGGCTGCAGCTGTGAGGACTGTTTAAAAGAGCAAACTGTGCATGGCCCAGTGCTGGAAACAAAGCATGAAATAATTCTAGTCTTTCAGTTCTTATCTGAGTTCTGTTGTCCTTCCCAGTGTGTGTATTTTGTTATCTGTGGATGTCTTCAAGCCCATATCCTGCCTTGTCTCATTAATTGCTTCAGTATGGTTTGTGTTGTTTTTTTCTATTTATAATTTCTACCTTTTTGCAACTGTTTTTGGGAAGTTTTTCTCCAGTCAATGATAATTGGACCTTTGAAGCCAAGTTGAAGGAATTAAAGGTACTTCACCTGTTTTTGTGACTTGATTGCTTTTGTATTCTACCCTGGGTCATCACATCCCTGATTTAGAGTATTGAATTGCAATTAATCTGAAAAGTTTGAATTATACTGGCTTCTGTTCAGCTACCAGCTAGAGATGGAGTTGTAGATACAAGGTACTTTTTAATGCCTCTGCATCCCCTGGCAGATTGGCACAAAAGGAGCACTTTTCATATTAGAGACCAACATTCTGTTAGAGACCAACATTTGCTATTGGGCATTGCCATGCATCCTAAGGCATCCACTCACTCACATAAAAATGCTCTGCCAAGTATTTGATATATTTAAGATAAATACCTGTTAACTAGCAAAGTCTACAATTGACAGAATTTACACTGGTATGACTGTTGGTTACTACAGTTAATATGAGATCAGATAAATTATGCAATGTGACCTACATTGTGGCTGGTAAGGTAAGGTTGTTACCTAGAGATCTCCTGACAAGTAGCATTTTTAGATTTTTGCTCCCAATACAGTATGGCATTTTGTGCCAGATGTGCTTCTGAAAGTCACACTGAATTGATAAGTTTAGATCATGATAGAGTTCTTTTTCAGCGGCTAAGACGCTGAACTTGTCAATCAGAAAGGTTGGCAGTTTGGTGATTCGAATCCCTAGCGCCACTAACAAAGTGAGTTCCTGTTACTTGTCCCAGCTTCTGCCAACCTAGCAGTTCGAAAGCATGTAAAAATGCAAGTAGAAAAATAGGAACCACTTTGGTGGGAAGATAACAGTGTTCTGTGCACCTTCGGCATTTAGTCATGCCAGCCACATGACCATGGAAACGTCTTTGGACAGCACTGAATCTTCAGATTTGTAACAGATATAACCACCGCCTCCTAGAGCCAGAAATGACTAGCACGTATGTGTGAGGGGAACCTTTACCTTTAGAGTCCTTTGGTTGTACAAGAAAAAAAAAATCAAATGCAGATTTGAGAAAAGGATTGCAATACTCCATAAAGTCTATATATGCATTTCATGTTATTTCACATGGCACATGCACATATGGTTGGTCATGAGCTGTGAAAAAATCTTGGGAAAATTCTGTGCATATTTTATTCCATGTCTCACAAAAAATTGCTTGTTTTATGCATCTGATAATTTGACAGTTGGGTTGTTTCAGTAAATTTATTTAGTTATCAAATTTATATAGCCATATATATAACTATTTCCAGATATATGAGATGATAGTCCCATGTTTCCCCAAAAAAATTGTTTGGAATTGTAGGAGCTTTAATCTCACACATTTGAAGGGCAAAGCTGCATCAGATAGTATTATGTTAAAAAACATAACAGCATCATTATTTAGAGGTCATAAACATTTAGCTTTTCTTTTAGCCATTGCAATGCGTAGGTGATTTTTGGAAATGTTAGCAAAAGAGCATGGGATTCCTTACAATCTTCCTTTAACAGTATGATTTGCTTCACTTGCCTACAAGTTACTTGGGATCCCCTTAGCAGAAAACATTAAATGAACAGTTCTATCTGCTAAAAGAACAATATAAGGGCCTGCATGGTTGAAAGCCCCTGTCCCACTGTACTAACGGATGCAAAGAGGATGTAAAACATTAAAAAAAGCTTGCCATCCGTTGGAAAANAGAAAGGATGCGCAGTGAACAGTTTGCATCCGATATACATCCGCTAGGCTTCCTATGAACATCCGTTTAACATCCCCACTACATACTACCCACGTCTGTTCTTTTCTGTTCTTTTCCGTTCTGTTTATGCAAATTTTCACCACTTTTTGGAGCGGATGACAACGGATGGAGCCACCCCCAAAATTTTGCTCATCCGTTGTGTCCTTTATGCATACGTTTTGCGTCCGTCGGCCAGTGGGACCTAGCCTGAACTTATTAACCAATATAGAAACAAAGTAGATTACCTACAGATGATTTGTCATGACAGATAGCTAATATGTATTGAAAGGGTTATGCAGAATTTTTATAATTATGTATCTATCTGCAAGTGGTACATTTGAGCCATGAACATTTTTCCCACCAGCCTGCATGGTGACTGATAAATGGGTCAGCTGGATTAGCGTGTTCACAGGCTGAGATCTGGACCAGGACTGGGCATGGGGTATGTCTGCCTATCTCAAACAATGTGTTCTTTAGAGCATCTTCCTGGTTTACTAGGAAAAATCCTGCTGAATTATTTCCTAATAAGAAAATGCAAGATTATACTTATGCTAAATAATGGGGCTTCTTCTTGTGACCTTGAGAAAGTACAAACTTCTTGACTTGACTTGAATTATGCTGGCTTCTGTTCATCTACTACAGTAGCTAGAGATCGAGTTATAGATACAAGCTACTTTTTAATGCCTCTGCACCCCCTGGCAAACTAGTACTTTTTGTGTGGCTTATGAGAGATCTGCTTTCAGGCACCATTTGTTTGGCATTCAATATGTTTATGTCATTGCTAGTTGCCAAAATAACCTAGCTGTAATATAATTTATATTATTGCTCCCACAGATTAAGAAACAAAGCAGGAAAAAAAGGAGCCCAAAAGAACGAGTACCACAAATAATCTTGCTCTCATTCTTTTAGGTTCCTTCTTTATTTTAAAATCTATATGTATGTTCTGATTTAATTAGATTCCTCACATTCATTTTTACTTTCTGGCTTGTTGAAGATTTGTTGGTGTGTGGCATACACCTTAGCTTTGGGAACCATGTGTTTCTTTCCGAAGACATTGCAATTCCATTCATCACACGCCATGCAGTATTGTCTGAGGGGATTAAATTCCAAGCTGTTTTTGACTTCCTTCCCCGGTCAAATGGAGGGGCCTTTATTTGTCTCTTTATGATCTCACTATTAGTAAATCTGAGTCAATAAAATGTGCTGTTGCTCAGAAGTGCCTCTCGTGTTATCTCTGTCCTCTCAGCTATTCAAGGCAAACAAAAGGATTTAAAAATGAGATAGCAAGCTGGAAACATATCAAAAAACCCATTAGTTATCAACAATGACACCAAGAATCTGAGGCCATTTCCTGAAAGTGGGCCA
Source organism: Laticauda laticaudata (assembly GCA_004320025.1). Taxonomy (NCBI): domain Eukaryota; kingdom Metazoa; phylum Chordata; class Lepidosauria; order Squamata; family Elapidae; genus Laticauda; species Laticauda laticaudata. The sequence goes on along the minus strand of BHFT01030203.1, from coordinate 6,900 downwards.
CATTAGACTGTTGAAACAAAATCAACAAAAGATCTTGCAGCAGCTTAAAATACTAGCATTTTAAGGATGACATCAGTCATACCTCATGAACTATTGTCTAGTCTTTAAAAAAATACCAGCTAAATACAAAAATATCATGATGGTAAACCACAAGGGAAAGAGGAACCTATTATAGTCAGCTGATAATTTACAAAATAGGTGAACAGGTGAATTTCTAAGAATCCTTAATCTAATTTAAAAATCAGTAAAGTACTGATAAAGACAAAGGAAGGGGGAAATTATTTTGGGAGTAAACTTACATTTGGCCAAAGGCTTAGATGGAGAGTTTGCACTTAGTTCCTATCAGAGATAGGCAGTTTTAGATAGTAAAAAGATACTCTCAGAGAGCCTTGTGGGAAAATATCCCAATATCAGTCTTTGTCTCCTTAATTCTTAACATTTATAGAACTAATCTATTGAAGTCAAAACTGTTTCCTTGGGAGATTCTCTGATCCCTGGACAAAGGAAAAAAGAGGAGGGAGCAATTGGATAGCTGGACACAGCCAGGATCATTTTAGCGCAGTCTTTCCTATTTCTCCCCAGATATCCTAAGTGTTTCTCGGGCTTTGGCTGATTACAAGACACATTCTTGAACTTTACACTCACAAAGACAGAGATATATTTTCCCAGGCAGTTCTCCAATGAATGAAAACTCTACCTGCTCATGTTCAGAAGTAGTCCATAGAAAACACAGTAATTGTTTAAGAAGGGGATTCCAGTTCCTCTCCAAAAATGCTTGCAATATGCAAGTCCTCAACTTACAACCATTCATTTAGTGACCATTCAAAATTACCATGGCACTGAAAAAAGTGATTTTCACATTTTGACTCTTTTTCACATTTACAACTGCTGTAGCATCCCTACGGTTATGTGATCAAAATTCAGATGCTTGGCAGCTGACTCACATTTATGATATTTGTAGCCTCCTGGGATCCTGTGATCACCTTTTGTGAGTTTCTGACAAGCAAAGCCAATGGGGAAGCCATTCATATTCTCTTAACAACCATGGCAAGAAAGTGAGTAAAATGGGGCAAAACTGACTTGACAACTATCTCACTTATCAACAGAAATTTGATGTCAGGGCTGCAACAAATCCACCCTCATTCAAAAGTCTTTAGCTGCATCTCAGAGAAAAGTAAATTGGTTTATTAGAAGTTGCCATGTTGGCGCGTGGCTGGGTGCAGCCCATACTAAATCACATCATACATTTCCCCCTTGACCCTGGTCTTTCTCCCACCCCCTGGATGTGACTTCTCCAATGGGACACATCCATCTCCAACAGTCATCCATCATGCTCTCCAATAACCTTCTTATGCTCTGACAATTTTGGGCTGCTAGGGTGATTGTCTAGGCATTTCAAGAATGCCTTGTTTTCCCTCACTCCCTTTTTCTGGCAGCTAAAAAGACCAAAGGAGGATCTTTTTAGTTGACATTTGGGCTTGATTGTAGTCAGAAGTCGAGGACTACCTGTACTTTCTTGCATCAGGAAAATCCACTATTGACATATTGTGTGTATGACTCTGTGTGTGTATTAGGGCCATGCAAGTTGTTTTCAAGAACCAATTGGGTGATTGTGGCACCAGGATATAAACCAGGAGAATGTGAACTGTGGTCTCACCTGAGGCACGAAACCAGCTGAGCAACCCTGAGCCACTCGCTTATCCTTAGCAAGAAGGCACTAACAAGCTACTTCTGCCAAGAGAACTGCACGGACTTGTCTATATAGTTGCCAGGAGTCAAGACTGACTTGAAAACATAAATGTTCTCTTTGGTCCAATAAGGATAGACTAATGAAAGTGTTCAGCCAAAGAGCCGCCCTGTTTGTGTTTACTTAAAAATAAGCAGTGTTGAATTCCACAATGCACAAAGGATTACAGATTCACTTTTTCAAAATATACCTCAGCAGGAGAAACTCATGTAGCACTAAAGTAAAACCTCAGTTATGAATATCTTGCATTTGAGTGAATTACAACAGTTGAGCTTATCATGGAAGCACTGAGATAAAATTGTATTTCTTGATGTAAGCCTCATTTATCATCAGTTTTCAATATTTCTCCTAAGAGGCTCATGTATTATACCACAGTTTTTTCTTGACTTCTTGATTTAAAACTACAATTGCTGGTTAAGGGAGGAAAGGCAGATTAATTGCATTTCCTGAATGTGTTTATGAAAGAGTCATAATTCATGGTATAGTTTCAATCTTTCCAAAAGACAATGGGAAGAGCTCAGCTAGATCAAAATGGGCCTACACAGTTGTATATCTGCCATCTAGTAGCATGTCCACCCTATAGATTTTATTTACTTTATTCCACAGCTAACTGCAAACAACTTGGACAGGTAGCAGAGGATGAGAATATTACGTGTTGAGATCCTAACCTCCACTTGTTCCAACTTTCTCTCGGGCATTATCCAGGGCAAGGGATCCCCAAACTTGGGAACTTTAAGACTTGTGGACTTCAATTGGCTGGCTGAGGAATTCTGGAAGCTGAAATTTACCAGTCCTCAGGTAGCCAAGTTTGGAGATCCCTGATTCAAGGTATTTGATCAATCCATCTTGTAATGGTGAGGAATGTGAATTGTGGGTTGTCCTTGATTGTGCCATGTTTTTACTGCTGTTTTATTTTTGCTGGTTGTATTCCTCCCCTTCTATTACCTGTCCCGTGTTGCAACTTACAAATTGGGTGTCCATATAAATTACTGAAATAAATTGACAACTGGATATGATATACAGGTAAAAAAAGGAAAAGAAGGAGCAACCACTCATAAAGAGTTCCAAATCAAAACAATATAATTTTCACTCTAGCAAAGCCAGTTCCTTGTTATCTTGAATAATATGATCTTAGGTTACAGCACATGTTCAGAGTTCATTGCAGAAAGTATACTATGTTTGGAGAGTGACTGTCTGATATTTCTTGTTTAATATTTCACGTTGTCTGCCAGTAGAGGAATACAGATGGCAACAATTAGTGAAACAGCAGCTTAACCTGGAATTAGGAAAGCATAAGAAAGAAATAAAGATTGCCCACCTTGACTTTCTTCCATATAATGGGGAGAGAAATAGGAATTTTGTCAGGTTTTCAAGATTCTATCACTACTTTTTGGATCAGTATAGTAAGAGCTGTAAATGTTTTTTAATGGTTCCTATTTCCTAACCTGGTCTACCTTCCTTGCTTTTCCTGAAACATTTTTAATTCGATAAAAAAGAGTCAAGGATAAATGAAAGCCAAACTCTGGGGAAAAATAACTAGCTGTGGCTTTAGTTATCCAATCAAAGAAAATACGTTGTCACAGATATTTTGACCCTTGTCAGCATATCAGAAATTATCAAGTGACTAAACTTATACGCCCAGAAACTTTGGCTGAATAATAAACATGCAATGCCATTTTGACCAGTTCTGCAATCATATAAATGGGACTGCACAAAGAGAAGATTGGGGGAGAAAATAAAATCTGAATTCCATACATTCCCATTTATTTTACTAGATAAGTAATCTTAGATCATGAAAAAAATACAGCGTCATATCCCTAACCAAAATGACACAAGGTCCTTGGAGCAATAAATCAGAAGTTATACAAAATACATACTACGTACATGTCTAGAATTCCTAGTCAGCCAAAACCTTTGCTGATAGAATAGAAAGCATCTCTTAAAAGAAATGGTACAGATCTAAAATGCATTGTATACGCAAAGACATATTTCATTTCTCTTTACCTCTAGTTTTCCTTAGGGTGAACTATAGTGCTGATTGTTCATTTCAAAATTGTTAAGATAGTCTGCCAGTACAGCGATCTGAATGTTTATCTTCCTGATTTGGATTCATTCACATATCCAGAGGTATTTGGGAAAGAAATGAAAGATTTGTGTTTGGATCAGAGGGTGAGGTGGTGGTGGAGATAGAGTGGAGGAGGGTGGGGCTGCTCTAAAACTTCAGACCTCCCAATGAGAGACATCTCTTCAATTATAGCACACTGCCACTCAGCTTTGTTTTGTAAACATGTAGGCCTTGATATGTATCATGAACAGGTAGTGGAAAAATGTGTTCCTCTGTGTACTAAATAGGAGTTTGATTGTTAAAGGGCTAGAAAAATAACATGGAGACAAAAAAAAAAAAAACTACAACACACACCCACCATTTCCTCCATTGGCAGAGGAAAGAATGATTTGATTTCCAGACAGCATTGTTTTTTCTTTTTCACAAACTTTAGGCCAGGGAAATATACATATGCCCACAAAAAATAAAGGGAACATTAAACAACAACTATTATAATCCAAATCAATCTACACTTCTGTGAATCACTGTCCGCTTAGGTGCACACATGATTGGACAATTCAGTTTACCTGGCTTGCTTGTGCAGATGGAATAGACAACAGGTGGAGCAGAGCAGTTAGCAAGATATCCTCAATAAGGAGTAGTTCTGCAGCTGGTGACCACAGAATTCTCAGTTCCATATGCTTTTGGGTGATGGTTTTGGTCACTTTTGAATGCTGGTGGTGCGGTTTTCACTCTAGTCGGTAGCTGCAGACAGAGTCTACAACTCACACAGTTGGTCACCGGTAGTGCAGCTTCATCAGGATGGCACATCAATGTGAGTGTGGAAAGAAGGTTTGCTGTGTCTGTACAGTGTAGTGTCCAGAGCAATGAGGCGATACAGGAAAGGCAGTAATCAGGAGACTGGAGGAGAACTGTAGAGAGGGCAACAAAAGGCATAGACACTAGCTTTTGGGTGAGAATATTAATAGTATTAAACCAGGACAGACATTATGTAATTACTGTCTTTTAAAAGAATCTAAAGTATAATTGAGTGTAGGTTTCATCAAACGGCCATAAGATGGAGCCAGAATCATGGATTGTTAGTGCTTAGTCGAGAGTATGAGATCAGTCTCTGTTTCCTCTGCTGTGGAGAGTATTGCGCTCTCTCCATTTTCCATATGAGAGTATTCCTGGATTGATGTAAGTCTGATATCTGAACTGTTTATTGGCACTGGAATTTGTTAATTGGATTATCCTGGACTAAAAACTGACTGATCTATACGTGCTGAATGACTTGGACTGCCTATTTTGAACTCTGCTTAAACTTTTCTGCAAAGTAAAAAAATTACATTATTACTGTACTGTGTATCTGTGCCCCTGTGTGTTATTCATAACACTCTCCCTAAATACATCTCCCTGTATGCGCTTCATTCTCCCTAATGGCATTTTAACCTCAAACACTGCGTTATGGCGCCCAGGATGCTAGGCTAAGATAACTGAGAGTTAGTGTGAATGCACAGTACTGCTACACAGACACTGTGTTGACTGTTTAATTGTTGGTTGACTATACAGGTAAGATGACAAGACATTTCAAAGTCTTTCACTGCATACTGGTTGGATGAACAAAACTATGTTTCCGTGTTTATAAGTGCGTCTACTTTGCGTAGAGAAGGGTTATAGGACATGTAGTTTCAAGCCCACTGGGTGTAAATGCTTGGATCCAGCACTATGAGGATTGATGAAGAAGCTTGCGTGACTTTAAATAGAAAACAACGAGCCTTGTTGGTATAATTGGACTAACCTGAGTGTACGCAGCTAGTCATATTTGTGGAGAATGAGTTTGCCTGTTAAGTGTTGGCGAAATTTGAAGAGATTTATGTTTGTGAAAGTGCAGGTGCTCACATACATTTACACGTAAACTTGTTTAATAGGCACGTTCTGGAAAGCGTGGAGATATGTTAGCTCATTTAACTTATGCAAAAAGAACTTTCAAGAGCTACATGAAAGTAACTGATATTTTAGAAGCGCCCACAAGTTTACTCCTTCTTTCCTCATTGGATGAACCAGTTATGATTGATTATGTTGTCTTCACTGGAAGTCACTGCCCAGAGAATAATTTGACATTGACTGAAACCAGAGATTGTTAGAGAGGCCCAAAAAGTATGGCCTGGATAGGGACCAACTAAGCGATAGGAACACACAACGAAGAGGATTTGTCTCATGCGCTATATGTTTAGGAATGCTTTTCTTGTGGGGACTAGGGGACACATAGCCTAGATTCTGCAAGAAGGGAAAAACAGAATACTGTAATCACCAGAAAGGCTAAGAAGATGTTAATTTATGGCTATGTTGCAATCAACTGCTAAACATGGATTGTGGGGTTGATAGTGGAGCATCACAATGCATTACTAAAAGCTTGAAACATGTCCAAAGGTAAACAACACTGCATCATTGGCAAATGAGGTGGAGATGATACGCATAGGGGAGAGGTATGCATATTGTTCATGTATAAACAATACAGTTTGATATGTTATTTTGTACGTAAACTGAAATTTAATTGCTATCAGTAAGGGCTTTATTTAATATCGGTTATGTAGTAACTTTAGGGGAGATAATTATTAATAGGAAGAGGTAAAAGTGTTCTTGCACTTTTAGGAGATGATTTATTATGTGATTACTTATGACCAGCTTGAAGATGGAGCTAACAGTTTTAACAAAGTTAAGCCTCATGATGAATGTGTAGCATTACTAGCATAGACGTCTGGGCACATTTAATTTCCAACATGCTTAAACAAACTGTTGAATTTGTCAGAGCGGATAAATTGAGAACCTGTAGGCAAGTATTGTAAAACTGTAATGCCTTGTGCCAAGAGAAAGTAAGGTTAATTCAGCAAACAGACAACTGGGTTTAAGACATAAAGACACTTTAGCAGGTTGTTTTGCCTGACATAATTGGCTCCTAAAAAACAAGTTTAGGGGTGCGATCAATAAAGCTATTATTTAAATATTTATAGGCCATTATCACAATAGGGGGATTTCTGCTATTTATGAAAACGAAACAGAAACATTCCAACATTCTTAACTGGCTAGGTTTGCTGAGAGAAGATTG
>BHFT01030202.1:0-41927 GCA_004320025.1 Laticauda laticaudata | reverse complement strand
GGAAAGGACGGGGGAGGATGTAGAGGGATGGAAAGCGGATGTTCCATGGGAGCCTAGCGGATGGAAGCAGATGGGAGTGGATGGCACATCTGCAGCTTCCAGGGGAGCACAGCAAAGCAGATGCGCAGCAGAAAGAGTGGATGCAGAGCGATGCTAGCGGAAGCCTAGTGGATGCCTAGCGTTCAATCCGCATGCGGGGAGGATGCATTGCATAAGCCCGTGGATATAAAGGGAAGCAGCTCGCAAGCAGGTCACCATTCAGAGGAAAGACTGCTTCCAGCCACAGCCTGCCAGACAGCCAGCCTGCCAGCCAGCCAGCAAGCCAACAACCCAACAACCATGGGGAAGAAGAGAAAGCCTCAGCCATCTGCTGCCAGCCCTGGCAAGAGGGACAGGCCCACCATCCACCCCCTGGCCTGACTCTGCTTCTGCTGGGGCTTCTGCTGCTCGGGCTCACTCTTCCTGGTGCTGGAGCTTCTGCTGCGCTGCTCCTGGTGCTGGTGCTTCTGCTGGTGCTCACTCTGCTGGCACTGCTCCTGGTGCTGGTGCTTCTGCTGGTGCTTACTCTGCTGGCACTGCTCCTGGTGCTGGTGCTTTGCTGGTGCTTACTCTGCTGGCACTGCTCCTGGTGCTGGGGCTTCTTGCTGGTGCTTACTCTGCTGGCACTGCTCCTGGTACTGGTGCTTCTGCTGGTGCTTACTCTGCTGGCACTGCTCCTGGTCCTGCTGTCCTGCTGGTCTGCTGGTGCTCTGGTGCTTGGTGCTGCTGGTGCTGCTGTGCTGCTGGTGCTCCTGGTCCTGCTGGTCCTGTGGTGCTCCTGGTGCTGCTGCTGGTGCTGGTGCTGCTGGTGGCTGGTCCTGTTTTTGCTGCTACTGTTGTTTTTGCTGCTGCTGCTGCTGGTGTGGAGGAGCAGCCCTACAACCTCGAAGCCCTCTGATGAGGGCCCATATGGCCCTGCCAGAGGGAGGAAGAGGCAGAAACGCGTGAACGGAGAGAGGAGCAATACCCAATAGAAGAGGAACATGAGAGGAGGTGCTGGAGTAGCTGAGGAGAATGAATATCTTTGGCGGAAGGGACACAGGCTCTATCGAGAGGAAAGAGGAAGCAGGCTGCTTGGAGAGAGAAGGCGGAGAGCCTGGGCTACACTTCGGAGGTGGTCCTCGGCTGGTGGAAGCACATGCACACCTGGTACGGGAAGCTGCACCTCAAGAAGTCTGGCCAGGCACGGTCAAAGCTGACGGACAGAGAGACCTACATGATGGCCAAGTCAGCTTCCTAGAGGGTGAGATCCGCCACGAGAGACAAGCCCCTCTCACAACCCTCTCTCTCAGGCAGCCTGCTAAGAGCCAGTCCTCTTCCGGCAGAGAGTAGCTCCTGTTCCAGGCAGGTATCTGTGGAGTGTGGCCACGACAGAACCGCCCGACAGCTGAACTACCCGTGGCGGAGCATGTGGAGGACCCCTTGACACAGGGGAGAAAGGAGACGGCACTTCCACCAACAGCCCAACCCGCATCCACCCCCAGCTCCACCTCCACAGAAAGGGCAGAGAGGCAGACCAGAGGGGCAGAGCCACACTGTCTGCTGGAGATCAGGGATACCACCAGGAGCAGCGTAGATCTCTCTCTCAGCTGGTACACACCAACGTCCCATCCTCCAACCGCAAGCCCTCCTCACCTACGTCAACCAGACCTCAATGAACATGTCGGAACACAGTAGCAGTGGAGAAGGACAGGATCACCGATCTTCTTCACAACCCTCCAGACTATACCTGCTCCACCAGTCAGGCCTGCTCCTCCACCCCAGGTGATGTCACAGCCTTCCAAGGCTTTCCACAGGCTCTCCTACCAATGCTACGGCTACCAGGAGGTCCAGCAGCACAGGCGGCCCTTCCAGTCCAGACAAGGTACATCGATGCCACGTGCCACTGATGCCACACGATGCACCACGCCACTGATGCAACCACACCACCGATTGCCAGCCACCTACAGATGCCACCCATGCCACAGATGCCACCGACGCTCACCTCGATCAGCCTGCAGACGCAGACATCCCCACTACACTGCTCCTTCCACAACCCACAGACAAGCCGGCCTCGAACATCTTTATCCAGTTTTGGGCTGACACCATGTCATGGAGAAAGTGGCTGCCTGAGACTTCCTCCACACCCGTCCGTCGTTGTCCTCATCGGGGCCAAGGCAACCCAATGGTGCTCAGACCCCTCCAGCATGCAGCCACCTCCATAGCACCTGGACCCTTCACCCTGAGACTGGGTATACCTCCTCGAATGACCGAAGAAGAGTGCCAGAGTGGTGGCTTAGCTCTGTTGACTTTATTTTGCTTTGGACCCTTGACCTTGGTCTTTTTACTTCACACGCACTTGGACTTTCTTTATTTGTAATAATAGTTTTGGTGGGAAAAACTTTTAGAAATGGTTTTTAAGCTTATGCAAGCTTGTGAGGTGGTAAGGATAGCAGTGGGGTGGCCAGGATACCTTTGGGATGGGTAAAGCGTGTGGGATGGGCAGGGAATGCCTTGGGAATGGTATAACTGTGGGAGGGCAAGGGATACCTTTGGATGGTAATAGCTGATGGGATAGATAAACGCTACCAGTGCAAGCATAGTGGACTGGTAATGATCCACACTCCCAGGTGCCAACCTTTGGCCTGTCATTTATCAATAACAATGAAGCATTGATCCACACAGTTTCAACATAACACAACTCTTTATTAAATGCCTGTTTCATTATGGCCACCCAACTACCATGGCACATCTCATCCGTGTGATGAGGAACAGGCTGAAGGAAGCATCCAGTGAAGCATGCTATCATGCCTGTCTGCCACTCCACTGCTCCAGCTGGGGAGTTGTACCAGTGTTTGGGGTTGTGCTGCTTCTTCCCTTCACGATGAGGTATCCATGGGGCCTTGAGACACCGCAGAGTGTCTATCAGGTTTTCGCCCTTGCCTCCATTGCCTATGCTCCATGGTCCCACTTGCTTGTTGGAGGTTCCACACAAGCCTGTTCTGCAAGACTGGGGAGTAGCGAGATGAGATGAGATTGTGGCAGGATTGCAGCAAGCTTCCACGATTTCTGCCTCACGGTCTCTGCGGCGATGCTGATTTGGTGGTGAGAAGGTACTGGAAGCCCCTTTGGCCAGGATGCCAAAGGCGTTCTCCACCACCCCGCTTGCCTGGAAAGCCTGTAGTTGAAGATCCTCTCTTCAATGGGTGAGGAGTCTTGGAGTGGTAGGGCTTCATGAGGTAGGTTCTGAGGAAGAAGGCGTCATCACCCAATGTCCATGAAGTAGGGCCACATATCGTCGTTGGCAGGGGGTCTGGATCTGGAAGCCATGATGAGTTGCAGTTTCAGCCCTCCTTGAGGTGACTTGGCGTTTGGATACCTGGCTCCAAGGTGTTGGGGGGAAGTTTCTCACTTCTGATATCACTGCTCTGCAACTTTCTTCCAGTCTTCTTCAGTGAGGGGCACTGGAGGAGCTCCTCCAGGTTATTCTTTGATGATGGCCTGCAACAACTCTCTGACCAACAATATTGCTTGGTGTTTGTGTTGGCACCCTTTCAGCCATACTGCATGCTCCTTTAGGTGGTCCCGGAGGCCAGGGGGTGCAAGAGTCAGTGCTCACCGTTGAAGCGCAGGGTCCAGGCTGGGTGGAAGTTGGTGCTCTGCTTGTCAACCTGGGTCTCCTGCGTTTCCACCAACTTTGGTCAAAACATGGCTGAGGCATCCTCCATGAAGTTCTTGGAATGCACTGAGGGTCTTCGTTCCTCCAGCTCCACCCATCAGCATTTGTTGTACAGTCCGTATCTGCTCTTCTCCCTCCGCGATCCATCTTCGGACCCAGACACTTCTTGGCTGCCTCATTTTTCTTCCTGTAGAACAGGTGAAAGGAGCCTATAGATGGCTTCACACTGTTGCAAGCAGAACGATGGTGGCTCCAAAAGTACATTGTGTTTACGATCCAATGGTGGAGATGACTGGATGCTGTGGTAGAGCAAGAGCAAGAATGAAGGCTGAAGCGGTCTGCACAGCCAGGGCTACTGACTGAAAGTGAGATCGCAGGTGGTTGCCTCCCCCATTTTTATAGGAAATTATTGGTTTTTTCGCTTAGGTGTGCTTTTGCATCTCTAGGCATCCTCAGACATCCTAAATATCCGAGATACGTCCCCTTTGTGAACGTTTTTTCCGTTTTTGAATGCTTTGTATGCGAACTGCATCGCTACAATCCTTTCTCCATCCGTGCGACTAATGCTGCGCATCCGCTCCGCGTCGCGTTTCCCTTTTTTTCCCTGTGTCCGTTTTCCGCTGGAAGCAGATGCCGAGTTGTTGGCAGTATGTGCAGCGATGCCTAGCGGATATACGCGGATGTGTTAAAGGATGACAGAGGATATAGAATGGATGTTTCCCGCGTATGCATTGCCAAGATGCAGAATGAATGCGTTGGATACATTTTCCGCGTCAAAAAGTTTTGAGCAGCTCAAAACCTTTTTGAGCGATTGGAACCTCGTCCGACGGAATGCTGGATCGGATAGAGAGTATGGAAAAACGGATATGCAGTGAGTACAGACGGAAGCATCGCGTTAACCCACGGATGGCAATGTGTTTCTCTCCAATTTTACATCCTCTTTCCATCCGTTGGTGCAGTGTGACATGGGCTTAACATTTAAGCTGAGAACCGGTTGTTCGAATAAATTAATTGGCCTCAATACTGAAAGGAAGGCAGAAGGAAACATTCTGGTGTTGCTTTACAGAAACTGCCCTCGGTCCTGTTAAGCTTATTACATTCCTTGCAGGACTTCCACTCTGCTTATGCAAATTCAGGGCACTTTTGAGAGCGGATAACAACGGATGGAACATTTTCTGGTCCGCTGTGTCCTTTTTACAAACGTTTTGCATCCGTCGGCCAATGTGACAGGGCCTTTAACAACCGGTTCTACCGAATAGGTATGAACTGATAGAATCCCACCCCTGGGTTTGGCAAACCAGATGTAAATTTAACATCTGATTCACCTGAACCAGCCTGAACCAGCTGAATCCCATCCCTGATGATGGTGCCGTTAACAGCCTGTTGTTTATTTGCATCATGTGTGCAAAGCACATTGCAAAAAAAAACAACAACCATTCCCTTCATTCTTATCATTCCCTTTTCTGCTTCCTTCTTCAGAGGAATTTAGCAAGGTTCAATTCTAGGAGGGTCTTAATTAATTCCAGCCACCTGAACCACTTGCAATGAAGTCAGACCCTCCCCTAAAACTCAAAGAAACTTGGGGGAAGCACTGCACTAAGCTGTAAGATGGCCTCTTCTTATTTCCAAATTGGAATGTGATGCCATATAGGCAATTTCATAAATTAGGAACTTGGCTTTTAGCTTGTTGCCTTTTATTTTTTTAATATAGCATCCAGCTGAAGAAGAATCTGCAGATGGTGCTGAGTATTTTATGCACTGCCAATTGTTGGTGCCTGGGTGATATTTCCAACCAGTAATTTAAGTTGGCATTTATCATTTCTTCTGCGGCTCTCCATCCCCTGGGCTTAGGAACATTGAACACTGGGAATTCCGCAGCCAGATTGGCCCTGTTGTTCTAAGTTTATCTGCTCACCAGTCTGAAGATTTATTGTTCAGAATATTACTCTTTTCTTTGTAATAAAATTTTTCAGAGGAATTGTAGAAAGTCAATGTTCACCAATAAACAGAATCTTTCTTTCCAATCAGCCTCCATTTTATTCCTGGCTTGGAACTGGACCTGGATATTTCTTCCAACAGAATCTGCATGGAGAAGAATTAAAAAGCGAGATGTCAGTCACAAGGCAGCCTCAGTCCCATTTCTTTTGTACATGCTTCCATTTAAATGCACTTTCAAAGCAGTGGAGGTTCAATTATTATGCTCTTGTGATTTTCATCTTGACTTCTTTGTCCCTCCCCAGATGCCACTGCTATCCACTGCTGTCTTATTAGGTCCAGCACATCATTCAATATCTGCACCATTTCTTGGTGATAAGGAAATACCTATACATAAATTTGGTTCCCATTTCCAACCTCCTAAACTTTATATATGAAAACTCTTAATATGACAAATAAAATCACGAACAGCTATTTATTTCTCAAATCATTTAGTTCCAATGTTGTTTTATATTTAGCTGTCTCCCTTCTGTATTTCCTTTGGGATTTAAAAATGATTGTGTAACACAATTTTTGTTATTCACAATACACAGCCCTAACAATTGCATGATCATGACTATTTTTGCTGTAGATACATCAATTATGTTTCTTTTTGGTAGCCTGCACATTGCTTTTCACTGCCCTCTTGCACAAATGTATCTCCATGTAAAATAACAAGCTCTCCACATTACTGTTTTCTTTTAATATATACTATAGTACTGTCAATGCTCATTGTGTGGACTTGCCTCCTATTTTTAATATGTTTATTTCATTTATTTTATTTTGTCAAGCAATTATAAGATAACAGGTATAAGTATAAACATAGTTATGAATACATGAAATGGATATGAATAAGAAAAAATAAGCATATCAATTTGATAGGGGAAATGGGAAGCAAATATTTTAAAATCAACATCAAGTGCTAATGGATGTTTTCTTCACTTGCATCTAAAAATGATTAGCAAGTACAAATCAACCTGTATTTGCCTTCATCGAATAATGTTCAGTTTATAACTTTAACCAAAGATAATAGAAAAAATAGGACATGATGGCTCAGTGACTAAGACACTGAGCTTGTCAATCAGAAAGGTCAGCAGTTTGGTGGTCCGAATCTCTAGCACCCTGTAATAGAGTGAACGCCCGTTACTTGTCCCAGCTTCTGCCAACCTAGCAGTTCAAAAACATGTAAAAATGAAGTAGAAAAATAGGGACCACTTTGATGGGAAGGTAACAGCAATCTGTGTGCCTTCGGCGTTTTGTCATGCTGACCACATGATCATAGAAGCGTCTTTAGACAGCAATGGCTCTTTGGCTTTGTAACGGAGATGAGCACTAGAGCCAGAAACGACTAGCACGTATGTGCAAGGGGAACCTTTATCTAATAGAAAAAAATGTTAGTAGATGTGGGTGAAATGCAACCACAAAATAAGCATTGGGACAAGAGACATTTAGAAGCACTGATTGTGGCCTTCAAATGTTTGTCAATGTTTCGTTGCAATTAGAAACACAAATGAAATATTAAAAGCATTTATGGAAAGCATAAAGAAGAACATTAAGGAGGGTTTATAAAGTAACAAGAAATATGTCGTCCTGTCATTCTATCAGCACAAGGACATTTTCTGCTGTGACAATAATGTGTAAGTAAAGATAAAGACTTCCTCAAATCAAGCCCAACTCCTAGTGATTTATTGACTTTTCTTGGCAGTGATACAAAATTGATTTGCCATTACCTATTTCCAAGATATTTCTCTGACTTCCCAGTTTAGTCTGCAATCCTGTTATTCACTGGCATTTCCTACCCTGTTGCTAGCCAGATACTTGGCTTCTGCTGGCCCTGGTTGAAATGAAGTCTAGGTCACCAGAGTTAATTGAAAGACTGAAGAATTTCAGGGATGAAAATAGTGCAGGAGCAGCCTTGGTCTCAACAGAAATGAAAATGCATTTCAGGAATCTTCCTACTTAGGAAGCCAGGTAAGAACTTCAGATACTGTTGCATAACTTGAGATATAAAATCCATTTAACCTAGTCTGGCTGCATTAGCAGTTTTTAGGGTTTCCTAGGACTTTACTATAACCACCCAAAAATTGTCTGGGATGCTTGGGATTATATCTGAGGCCTACTACTTACTAGCTACAATTATTTGAAGTGAGCTTCCTAGCCTGGATGCGAGTAAAGAAACGCAGAAATTCCTATGATGTCACGTCACGTTGTCGAATAAAGACTATTTTTTTATGATTTGATTATTTAAAAACAGTTCAAAAAACAATATATCCTCATGTTATATTGCATTAAAAAATTGGGCCAGAAAATTTGGCCGTGAGAGAAATTTGGCCGAATTTGGCCATATTTTGACTTGACTTTGGCTGCAGAGCCAAGCTGCGATCTGGCAACCTTGCCCTCGGCCTTCTTTTCATTTTCAGAGGCCTTCAGGAACTTCTTCTTCAGCTGGCAAGGCTTTCCTGAAGGCCTCTTCAGCCAATAACAGAGCTCCAGATTGATCTGGAGCTCTGTTATCAGCTCTTAGAGGCCTTCAGGAAAGCTTTGTCAGCTGCAGAAGAAATGGGTCAGCAAGACAGGTGTCGGGGTGTGCGAGGTCTGGCTGCAGCTGCCTGAAGGTAGGTAGTAGGTCAGCTTTGCCATCCCCCCATCCCCACCCTAGCTTAATTTTTAGCTGTGCGCCCTGGAGTGAGTGGGGTCTTAATTAGGGCTTATTTTGGAGATAGGGCTTATATTAGGTACCTGTATAAAAATCAAGCTAGGACTTACTTTCAGGGTAGGCCATATTTTTAGGGAGGCACTATAAAATTGATATGGATGCATTAAACATACATTCTGAAAATGAGGGATATTATTTATGATAAAATGAATACCTTAATACAAAGGGTGGAGCAAAATTCTTGGTGTTAATTTATTGCTCTACCTGGCTTCCTTTAAGAAAAATGTCCAGTACATTAAAGTCACTTCTTGTGTGTTGATCCACTTCTTTAGAACTTCTGAGGATCAATCAAACTTCTAATTATTGAGAAGAGGTCAGAGTCCACCTTCTTCACTGCAAATTGTAATGACAATCGTTCCATCCATGTGTTCCAAATTTTCCACCCAAGGAAAGAAGAAGAGGACAAGGTCACTAATACTACTTGTTTTAACCTAGATGATTTTGGTTCCAACCTGTTCCATTCAACTACTGGATCCATGTGATTAAGACCACAATTTTCAATAAGTGGAGTGATTCTTTACCACCCCTGCTACTTACAGATATTCTTACAATGGTAATTTAAAAGGTCAAGAGACCAAGCTGGCCAGCATAAAATGCAATTTCATTTAATCCATTGCCTTGCCCTTATAGAGTCTCCACTGATACAATTTTTCCCCTACACAGCAACTACACTGGACAAAAACAGTCTTTCAAAATTCTTTTGGCAGAGAAATTGGATGAGTAAGATCTCAAAGGGAAAGGAGAAATTCTCCATTCATTTCTCAAAGGAAGGACTTTCTTCTGGCAGTTATTAAAAATGCCCAAGGGAAAATTTTCCTCAAATGGCTGTGTGGAAAGCCAGGAAACTGCAAATATCTGAAAAATGATTGTGCAAAGAAAGAAGATACTCTTATCTTGACCACTGTGTTGCTACATAAATGCAATGACATCATGAGCCACTCATGAAGAGGAGGAGGAGGAGGAGGAGGAGGAGGAGAGGGAGAGGGAGAGGGAGAAGGAAGAGGAAGAGGAAGAAGAGGAAGAGGAGGAAGAATGACTGCATTCCCACTCACGGTAGTAATACTATTACTAAATTTGCAGATGATACAACAGTGGTGGGGCTCATCTCTGGAGGGGGGGAATGAGTCTGCCTACCAAGATGAGGTGGACCGGTTGCTTTAACTTGGTCCTCAACACCAATAAGACCAAGGAGCTTACAGTAGACTATAGAAGGAACAGATCATACATCCAGCCCTGGCTTATCAATAAACACAGAGGAGAGCAAGAAGCCAGTTTTAAGTTTCTGGGTGTTACCATAAAAGAGGACCTGACCTGGGGTGCTTACATTGCAGCCCTGGTCAAAAGGGCCCAGTAGACATTATGCTACCTGAGACTTCTCAGAAAACAACTGAATGAAAAACTGCTGGTGACAATTCTGCCGCTGCACCATAGAATGTATCTTAACTTACTCCACCTCTGATGGTTTGCCAATTGCACAGGGGCAGATAGGAAAGCACTCCAGAGGGTTAACATCATTGCCCAGAAGATCATTGGTTGCCCTCTCCCCTCTTTGGANCTGGCAGACAATACAGAATAATAACAAGCACAAATTGGCTGAAAAACAGCTTCTATCCCTATAGCAGTAGCTCTGTTGCATTCTACTGTATAGTGCAGTATTGGTGCGGTATTGGGGGTTTTCAGTTCAATGTGTGGAGTGTAAAGGATGTGTGTTTGTGTTAATTTTCATGGTCATGATGTGCACTGAAGGTGGTGTTTGATTTTGTTGTACGAGGTGCAATGAAAATAAGGTAAACTAAACTAAACTATATATTAGGTGAACTCTCGTGACATCTTAATGGAAATAGGAAATGAGTCATTATAAGTGAGGTTGGGCACAGATAAGTCAGACCAGTTGAATTGCTTTTAGTTTACAAAGCGGTAAGGGTGTTCCTTTAACACAGGAGTGTCAAACTCAAACCATCACATAGTGTATCATGACTTTTTTCCTCTTTGCTAGAATGGGGATGGGGGTAGCCAGCCCATGATACATCTGGGCCGCAGGCTGCAAGTTTGATAAGCCTGCTTTAACATGAGTTTTTTAAAAAATAATTATTTTTAAATATACATCAGTATCATTATATGAACAGTGAGGTATCTGGATATCATTCATTTAAGTACAAATAATAATTGTAATATTAATAATATTTGTTACATTAATCATACTTAACATGAGATCTATCCGCTCTATTTTGCAATCCAACAGGGGACATTCTGAACATTATATGCAGTATAACATTGGGCTTTTAAAAAGTATAAATTATAGGCTTTGTCAGATTATTGAGTACATTGTGGCTGCGGATTATGTATAGAATGGAAAGACAAAGCATCTCAGGATGCATAGGAAGCCATGGCAGGAAATGAAATGGCTATTTATTTATTTACTTAACAAAACAAAATGGGAAAATAAATAATAGCTGAAATGAAAAAAAGAAGGAAAGAAAGAATGGACAAACAAAACAAGAAAGAGAGAGATTCTCATCCATGAAATAAAACATCTGAAAAAATAAATCAATTGCTACTAAAATGGCCTCCAGGCTGTTAACATGTCCTAAGTCATTGAAAAAAATTCAAGGAAACTGCTTCCCAAGGCTCTGTAGGGAGGAGAGGAGACACAACAATTCAGTTTGCTAGATGGAGGACTAAAATCGCAACAAGTGGGCTGTGAAGAAACTTAGGTCCTGACCTCTGTATAATCATATAGAAGAGGATGTTTCATTTTAAACACATAGTGAAATGCCTAGCTGGCCAGCTATCATCACAGGCTGCAACTTATATTTCCTCAAGGAAGGAACAGCATACAACTGTGATACAATTCTCCCTCTTCTCCAGAAAGAGGGGAGAGAGAAAACAAAGAATCTCTCTCCAATCTAGATCATATGTCTGAACCCAAATGATTATTCTAAGATATATTGAATTCTACTAGGCTACAGCAGTAAATTGTAAGTCTCCAGATACTTATTTATCTATTTAACCCTGAATTCAGCTCTCGGTCGAATTTGGTAGCAGATCTCTAGACATTGCTTGGCCAGATTAGAAGCGTAGTCTAGAATGAAGGCAAAACACAGTGGATAATTGTCCATTGCAGAACAAAGGAATCACAGAGATATGGGTCCAGTTTCTAGAATTTAAACTCTAGACTTCTTTTCCTTTATTCTTCCAAATTAACAGACACCTGATGGGTTTGATGATCTTGGAGGAGAGCTAAGGTAAGTTTTGCATAACATCTCGCTCAAGCTAAACTAATCATTCCCACCTCACCAGCCTCAACGCTTGCAATAAAAATGAAATAGTAAACATATTAATAAAAATTTGAATTAAAAACTTAATTAAAATACCATTAAAAGCACATTGATAAAACAGATCGCACCCAATTGTATTCCAAAGCAGCAGCTAAAAATCTGACATTCTAAAATCCTGTCAGAATAATAAAGTATGCTTGCTTCCAGAAGGATAATAATATGAACTTACCAATTTGTAATACTAAAAAAGGCAAGGTTTAGTGGAAGCCGTATGAACAATAAAATGAACCAGAAGAAGTGCTCCAGATTATAAACTATACAGTACACTCTGTCTCTTCATGGCTTCAGAAGGACAAGTGGAATGAAATAGAGACAGTTACTATGGAAGTTCTCTGTCTGACTAAGTTTAAGCAAGATGTTACTCAGTATAATACTCTTTCTGTCTTCTGGATTTCTCTTCCAGGAGGAATGTGAATGTGATCGCGCCTCAACCTATGGCCTTTTTTCTGATCTTTCTCTTTCTCCACTTTGTCCATTTTGGAGAGTTTCAAATGAGAGATTAAGTTAAGGAGCAAAATGTTTGGAATAAAACTTTCCGGAATAGCATTACGTTACTTTTTATGACCAAAAATCAGCGGTTTTCATTTCTGTGTCTCTAAGGCTGACAGCGTCCAACATGGGTTAGTTTTAAAGAAATAATTCTGACCACCAATGTAGCTTGCTAAAAGAAGCCATGTTAATGTCACATATCATAAAGAAGAACCTATGGGAGGGAGGGGAGAATTAAAAAGGCAAATTATTTTCCTTCTTCTTCAATGCTCTAATTCAATGTTTCCCATCTTTGGCAACTTTTAAGATGCATGGATTTCAACTTCCAGAATTCTCCAGAAGCATGCTGGCTGGGGAATTCTGGGAGTTGAAGTCAGACAGCTCAGAGTTGCTAAGGTTGAGAAACACTGCTCTAATTGTGCTTAGTGTTCTCAGATATGTGGTAACCTTGCTTAATCAGAATCACTGTGGCATGAGGCCTTGCACTTGCTGCCCTCCTGCTATCTTGTTAACTGTAAAAAAGATTTCCCAAGTTAAGCATGCTTGCCCTTGAAATAAATTTACCTCAACTTTATTCACCCTTCTTTAACCTTCTTACCACACACTTGAGCTATGCCATGAAAGTGGAGTTTGATGCAAGTAGTAACTGTTTCCAAGACCTTCAGGTTGGTTCACAAATATAACACTGTATGACTATGGGTAGTTGATTGCAGTGACTGTTCAAAGTAACAGCAACCCTGAAAAAGTGAATTATAATAGTTTTTCACATTTACAACCATTACATCATCCTTATGGTAACATGAACAAAATTCGGACATTTGGCATGTATGTATGACACATGTATTGATGACGATTGCAGTGTTCTGACATCCAGTGATCGCCTTTTGCAACTTTCTGACAAGAATGGAATGGAATAGAATAGAATAGAATAGAATAGAATAGAATAGAATTCTGTATTGGCCAAGAATAATTGGATACACAAGGAATTTGTCTTGGTGCAAATGTTCTCAGTGTACATAAAAGAAAAGATATGTTTGTCAAGAGTCAAGAATCATCAGGTACAATACTTAATAATAGTCTCATAGGGTACAATAAGCAATCAAATCATACTAGGAAACAGTCAATATAAATTGTAAGGATACAAATATAAATCATAAGCAAAGTCAATGGGCAAGCCAGAGTCACTTAATAACCATGTTACTAACTTAACAACTGCAGTGATTCACTTACCATCTATGGCAAGAAAGGACATAAAATGGGACAAAATTCACTTAACAACTGTCTTGCTTAGCAATGGAAATTTTGGACTCCATTGTGATTGTAAGTCGAGGACTACCCGTAGTGCTGATTGTTGCCAATCATTACCCCTCTTTTATTAAAAATTGCAGTACAGGGAACAGCTGAAGAGAACCCTGCAGTATGTTTATCAAAACAGTGTAATTTAGAAAAGTGTATTTAGAAAACTTGATTCTGTGTACATCTCACCAGATATTCCACAATTTAGTACTATTGTTCCAAGCACGTCCCAAGATATTGACTAAAATATGTGCAGTGAGACTAACCTTAATATTTCAATGCATATTGTATGTATGTAATGTATTCATCAAATTTATAATTTATGATTTTGATGATTGAATTATAGAGATGTGTTGTAACCATAGAGTAAGAGGTAAACTTAAAATTGTACTTTTTGTTTACTTGCAATTATTTTTCTTTTTTCTTTCTTGCACTGTCTTAAAAAAATCTTTTTCTTTCCTTTTTTCCTACAATACATTAATTTGTATTTTTATTTACTTTTTAAAAATATTTTATACACATACATGTTTTATTTTTAAAAAGAAAATATTGTGTGTGTGTGTGTGTGTATAATTCTATAAGTCCAGTTAAATACAGTTAACATAAATAAGCTCACAAGAGGGAAGATATTACATGTAATGCAACCAGAGGATTTTTGTATTGGGGGATCCCCAGGTCACCAAGTTTGAAGGGTTCTTTTGCACAAGGGTTGGAGCTAACCTTCTTTCAGGTGGGCTGATGTTCCAGAGGGCAGATGCCCCAGCAAAAGAGGCTCATCTCCAAGGTCCATTCAAAGGGAACTGCCTTTCAAACCCCACTTGCTAGATGTCTCTTTTGCCAGATCTGATGGGATGGGTAGATGTAATCGAGAAGATTTTGTCACTCTGTCAAAGGAAACACTATTCTATTTTAGCAATCTCCTGTTGTGTAAATAATATTTTACTTACACGAAGAAGATGAAATACAGTTTTATTTATTATGTATTTATTCATTCATTCACTCATCACAGTTTTACACTGCCCGTCTCAACTAAGTAACTCTAGGCAGTTTACAATAAGTTTTTAAATGTACTTGTTAAATGTATCCTGCTTTTGTTCAACAGTTCAAATTGTTGCATTCTTTTTATTTAGGAAGTTAGTAAATGTTACCTGACCCAGGTATTATGGGAAAGTGCACAATATGTTTAAATAAGACTAATACATCCTGAATTTCAGCTGAATACAAGTCAAACAAAGGCAAAAATCTGTCATAAAAATGTGAAACAGGAACACAAGCTTCCTGATATGCATTATGAATCATTGACAAGCATTCATTTTATATTTATGACAAAGAGTCTGTGCCATTTGATTTTCAATATGATAACCTGTTACAGTTGCAACACTTCCCATTATAAATACATTAATGGCCTCAAAATAAGGTCAGAATCTGTTTGCTAGAATCATTTTAATTAGGAGGGAGGGGACAGAAAAGGATTTATATATTATGACAACTTCCATTTGTGCTAGTGTAATTCAATATTGAACTAGAGTAGAAGTTTACAAGAGATCTCAACAGCAAACATTGCATAACTGAATATTTTCACTGTTTTCCTTGTAGCTGAATTTATTGCCTGCATAGGTGTGGGGCAAAAGCAGATGGTTAGAGGCAAGTAAACATAGCCATGAGTAATTGACCCTATTACTGTTAATAAGGATATTCAGCTGTCCCTTGAGTTTGTCAGGCAAGTTGTTTGTAGTTGCTTTTGCATAGCTGCACATTAAAAAGCCACACAAGAAAACTTATGAAGAAGCAAAGACTTCTTCAGATCTTTACTGCTCAGTTTATTTATGGTACTGCATTAGAACATACCCATCTAATTCCTAAATTATTAAATGAACTGTTGAATATGTCTGAGGAGAATTTATTTTGGATCTGTTGTTTGATGGACTCATTGCTTGACAACATGAGATGTTAGATTACTATACTTGAGAATTTGAGTTCATCTTACTTTTACAGTCGCAAAACCCTATACAACCAAGAGCAAAACAAAACTATTCAGAGTCTTAAATGGTAATAGCATTTTTTTTTAGAAAAAGAAGCCACATATTTAAGGGCGAAGCTATTATTCGTCATCCTCATAGGCTTTAAGGCCTCTAAGATTAAAACATACTAAGGAGTCAGTCAGTCCTTTATTATAGTCAACAGCCAGTATTCCACATGCTGGGTAGATCATCAGTTTTCAAGATAGAGGAAGCCATGTAGACCACTGGCAAACTATAATGGTATATGGGAATGAAAGTGGGAGACAGGAGGAAAAACCACAGAATAGTCAACTGTCATGCAAAAGGCGACAGAGATTATTAGGGGGCTAGAGGCTAAAACGTATGAAGAATGGTTGCAGGAATTGGTATGTCTAATCTAGAGAAAGGAAGGACTAGGGGTAACAAGATAGCAGGGTTTCAATATTTAAGGGACTGCGACAAAAAAGAGATCAACTTACTAGCCAAGCACCTGAAGGCAGGACAAGAAGCAATGGATGAAAACTAATCAAGGAGAGAAGCAACATAGAACTAAAGAGAAATTTCCTGACAGAACAATTAATCATTGGAACAACTTGCCTCCATAAGTTGTAAATGCTCCAACACTGGAAGTTTTCAAGAAGAGATTGGACAACCATTTGTCTGAAATGGTATAGGATATCCTGCTTGAGCAGCGGGTTAGACTAGAAGACCTCCAATGTCCATTCCAACTCTGTTATTCTGTCCTTCTCACAGCTTGCATTTGGAAAAAAGACATAGGAAGCATCTCAGAAAGGATCCTCTCTAATTTGTTAGAAATTTAAATTAAAGAAGTGCTTTCAAACAACTAAGTTTCAAACAATAAAGATTCTGTTGCAGTAATCTTACAATAGTGTTAGTAGTGATAGGTTATGCTTCTTGCCTGGACTAAGGGCTGATAGAAAGAGAACTTGAGTTTATGCTGCAAGGAAGGAACTGTTCTGCGACCTAAATAATAATGTTCACTAATAGATTGTTAAATGTTCTCTGAATATTGTAAAGAGATTAGCTCCTTCTGTAGGTAATTTGGGTCCATACCATGAAGGACTATATAAAAGTAATATCCAGTTGCAGGTAGTCCTGGGGTTATGATAACAATAAGGACTTTCAAGACCAGGGGTGTCAAACTCCTGTGCTGAGGGCCAGATGCATCATGTGCTGGCCACACCCACCCCAGGTTTAGCAAGGGGGGGAAGTTGCGGTATGTCACATGATGATGATGTGACAATGTGAGTTTGACACCCCTCATCAAGATTATCATTACTAAGTGAAGTGGTCATGAAGTGTGATGTCATGAGACCACATCACTTTACAATGACTATACCAGCAGTCCCAGTTTTAATCATAACCCCAGGACTACTCTGGTTATTAAGAGGAAGGAGTTGGAGAGTCCATAGCGCTTGCTATGGAGTGCAGGCAGGTAGAGGGTTCCAGAGTTTATTGCAGAAATCAAATCCAGAAAGCACACACAGATGACTGATTCAGCAGGATTCATTAACTTCTTTATATATACATAATATATGAGTAAATGTATAGTACAATACCAGTAGTAGATTCTTCCAACATAACACAAGCAGAGAAGAAAATAGTTTCAGTTTCAACAGGCAGACAAGAAGAGACTTGAGCTCAGACCACAGAGCAGAGATAAGTCATGCCGAGACTCATTCCTTAAGTTTCAGTTTCCAATTCAGCTCCCATTGGCTGATCTGTTCCTATGCCATTCATTGGCTGATCTTGCTTCCATGTCTCTGCCATTTCATGAATATTCTGACAGAGGGATCTCGTATTTCGTAGCTATGATCCTTAGGAGGAAAAGCAGCAAGAGCAGCTAGCAAGAGCAGCAGCTTTCCCTGCCAGCTTCTTCATTGACTTGGCATAACCCAAGGACTACCTGTTTTGGAATGTGCATATGCTGTATATGCAGTAGAGGTGCCCCATATTTTGGGAGGTGGCTCTACATTGCAAATATATGCCATCACATATTGTAGAGAACTAGAGAGAAGACCTCCTGGAATGCAAGATCTCTTGAAGAAGAAAGCATGAGAAAGAAATGCAAAGTCTGTGTGGTATAAGAGGGTTAGGGCAGAGGAGAAATTATGGCAGACTTTCAAGGCTCTGTTCTTATTCCTTATCATAATAGAATTCCAGGAGAGGCTGTGTTCTGTTCTGGATCTGGATCTTGCTTCAAAGGACTGGCACATGTTCATCAACCGGGGCGGGGGGGCGGGGAGGCTAACTCCAAAATAGCTCAAATAAGTACTTTTTAAAGAAATGAATAAGGCATGTTCAAGAAAGACATATTTTTATGATTTATTAGAAGAACAAGATCACACTACTTCCATAATCATACCCAGTTGATAGCACAATATTAAGAAGTATAGAGTATCTTGCCAGTGCCAAAGTAAGTGAGCAACATTCATGACGGTACTTTGATTTTATTTGGATTTATTGACTACTTCACAGAATTCAGTAAATTTCCAAGGGACTTACATTCTGTTTAATCAAAATTAGTTCTGTTACACATTATTCATTATTCATCAGCCTTGCTCTTGCATCAAAAGAAAATAAAAGGATAAAAGGGATAGTAAATGAGAATCATCTCTAATAATTAGGAGAAGTCACTCTCTCAATAACTTTGAAGTAGAAGGTTTCCATATATGCAATCTTAAATTATTGTAATGATTGAGAGATCCCTCCTCCCACCTTTAGGAATTTAAAGTGCTTCTAAATGTAATTAATTTAGAATAAAAATGCAAAAGGTAGGATTTTTTAGATTCGCATAAATTTCTTTCTAGCAACTAGAAAGGAATAAATCCTCTCCTTCACTATACCACTTGGATCAGATTACCTACTATAGATCAGAAAAAGCAGAATGTATTTATTTGTTTATTGTTTAAAACATTTTTATAGCCATCCATCTTATAACCAACTCTGGGCAGCTCCTAATTAAAAGTTAAAACAACAAAGAAAACCAGGTTTGGAATTTGGAGGGTGCCTTGTTGGTGCAATCATAAAATGGCTGACATGAGGTTATGATGGTTATGACATTTGGAGACTTTCCTGCTATCTCTGGCACCCAAGTTTACATTTCCTCCCCCCCACCCCCGGGATAAATTTTAGCTTCAGAGTAGAATTCAATTGATAATGGAGGCAGATGCTTTGCTTTGTAGCAGATACACGTCTCTTTTATTGTTGCTTTTTAAATTAAAAAGAACATTTTAAACAGAAATTAAAATCCGACGGTGCAGAAAATCTGGGATACCCCAGGGAATTGTCTGCTGACATATAGTTGTGTGTTGACTCTGGATTCTCTCTTCATAATCTTATACAAAAAATAAGAACGACATGATTTCCATGTTGATACATAAAATTTAATGGAATTCAGCAACATATCTCTGTAACCATCTTTGAGAATTCAGATTCTCCATCTTCCCCCTCTTAACAAGGGCACAATGATTAGTATGCACAGAAAAACACAGTGATTAGTATGAACAAGGGTTCTTCATTCGCCAAAGGATGTTGAGAAAAAATCAGTTTTAGTGACCCCAGGAGCAAGGTCCATGTGAATGTCCCCATTTCTTCTATATGGATAGACTTTCTGAATAAAATTCTTGAAAACAGGCTTTGTATGCTCCTTCCTCACCAGTTTGCTGTCAGGAGTATAAACATGATGTGGGCAAAAGAAGTACAGGTTCAAAATAGGTTTTTAAGTCAATTTTAAATAGAAAACTACCCCCCAATCCTTATTCACATTTCCCTGGGAAATAGGCTCTTCAACCGTTGTGTTTCCTGTCCTAACATCCGTTACAAGTGTTTTTTCAAATATAATTTGAAAATTTATGTGACATAACCAGAAATGGGCCATGCCTCAATCCTTCTCTGTCAGCTTTCAATTGCAGAGTGCAGACATTCAGAAATCTTATTTACAAGGCAAGTGTCAACAAAAAGTACCCTAGAATTTCCTGAGATATTTCTGGGTGAAATGCAATCAATAGTTTTTGACTCCAAAATATTTGGCAATAATTCTTTGCTACCACCCTCCCATCCCATTGTGCTTTTAAAAGCAAGCAATACACATTTTTTATTTTTATTATGTTGTTATAAATCTTGATACAATACATTATTCCAGTACAATAATATTTATACAATATACTTAAATTCTTAATGTTCCGTTATTGAGGCACTTTTGGAGGAATGCATACAGAGAAGGAGGAAAAAATAGATATTCCATCAATACTACTTGCAATTTAGGATACTAATGTTACAAGCATTACAATTATTTGTGGGGTTTTTTCCTCTTCAAAATTAAAATATAAATAAAATTGGAAATAAGGAGATGAAGGAACAGCATACAGCAATACACACTTTAGAACATCTCTCTGTTAGAAGATGATTCTTTATCTGTTATCCTTACCCGCGAAACAAAGAAACTGTCCCATCACTGCAGTCACCACACTTAGTTGCCTATGGATGTGGAATAAATGAGAACATCATCCAGTACTCCAGA
This sequence comes from Laticauda laticaudata, assembly GCA_004320025.1. Lineage (NCBI taxonomy): Eukaryota > Metazoa > Chordata > Lepidosauria > Squamata > Elapidae > Laticauda > Laticauda laticaudata. The sequence continues at coordinate 21,874 of BHFT01030202.1, read as the reverse complement.
ATGTCATGTGCAACATTTGCTTGTCTTCCCCACAATCACTGGCCTTACTGTATCATTAAAATGAAGAGAATGTAGGACAATCCACCATCACCACCTCAAGGCACTATGCAAATTTGGGACTCTAGTTTGGCAGCACCTGGACCCAATTCTGGTCTCAGTTGTTTCAAATCAGCAGCATGGGTTTTCCCCATTTTGCAATCAGAAACAGCTGAAATGAGCCCTCAAAGCAGGTTATTTGAAAATCTAGAGCCAGCCTGAGTGGCCATGTGATTAGTATGGCAGAATAGCACTTCAAACCAGCATCATTGTACAGTACTAACATCATCAGAACATTTCCAAATTGCAAAAACCCAAAGGGGAAAACAAATACCGCTTGAATCTAAGCCATGCACATTTCCATCAACACCCCACCATAAATAGTCCTTAGCCACCCAAAAAGTACTAAGCTCAGTTCTTCACCTCTCCAAAAACTGTCCACTCTGAAGGTAGAATAACCGTGTGAAAGCATGCTAAGTTGTAGTCCATCCCACTTAGATTTCTTTAACAGTAAGTGGACTGAAGATTTACCTGGGTTGTCACATTTCCTTCCTGATCTCCCTAAATGAAATCCGAGCTTCAAACTCCCCGAAAAAAATGCCATAAAAGTCGAACCAGCTCCAGCAATTGAAGTCCTAAACAAATGTGAGCTTGAATGCCCCTAATTCTGCAAAATATACGATTTTTTTATTGCATTACTGGACAGCACCTTCCACAGATCTGATTATGCCACTCTAAAGATATTGTTATATTGATTCTTGTCCATTGATTTCGTCTGTTTCTGTTCTTTAAAGCTCTTGTTCACTAGTCATCCATTAAGAATAAATGGATGGCAATCTGTAGCACGCAATAAGAGAAAGCTTTCAGCAGCCGGCTGCGAGAGAGAAGGCAAGCGTTATTAAATACAAGACAACCAGTTATTGGAAGTCAGCTTCAGGTGTTTTATGAATTGCTGAAGCATTAAAACATAATTCCTATAATGAATGGTTTGCTTGTGCTCAGCTTTCATGTTTTTTTAAAAAATAAGAAAACAGTTAATTGACACTTGGTTTAAATGCATGGGAATATGAAACTGCAGAGAATCACATCCAAGTCCTGACAGCTCGTAACTGATAGGCTTCATTATTGCCTGTTGGACTGAGATGAAATGAGAATATGCTGGGATCTTGCCGAGTATCTGCTTTCCCCTGTGCAGGTCTCTTATGGTAATTTGTATGTAGTTAATAGGCTAATAAACACATGAATCAAAGTTAGCAAAAAGGGCAGTGCAGGATTTTGTGTCTGCTGCTATTGGTAATAAAACAATATGTTACTTTTCCTCCACTGACACCTTTTATATCATCATCCAACCAATGCCGCAGTATGGTTATTGTAAAAGATGTAAGATAGTTGTAGAATTATTATTTTAAAACCTTTTGGATCTTCCATAACAAACATAGGATGTGAGAGACTCTATACAGAAACATCTGGGAGTCTGCAAGGCTTCTTTGTCTTGCATAGCTGGTAGCAGAACAGTTGTGCTTTAGTCTCATTCTACTGTAACCATCCATAACAACTCAAAAGCACCACCCTTTTAAAATGTACTTGTGGTGCCTCCTTTTATCCTTCACCACCTGCTACAGAGGTAAATTTGTTAATGATGCACCCCAGTTCTGTGCTTCTGCATATTTAGTACAATCCAGAACTTATTTTTGTGTTGAAATTACTGACAAATCATTCAACACAAAAATAGTTTGTCGTGAAAGCGACTGCCTGTGAAGGCTCCTGGATTGGGGCTGAAAGGTGAAAGTGGAAGCAGTATCCTCCATCCCATAATTGGGTAGACCAGGTTGCCCTGATAGACTGATGTCACCAGAAAAAAACACTTATTCCAGAACTTAGAAAATTGGTGGAAGACCCACCTCTGAGTGCACCTTGTGAGCTGTAGCTCCCACTAAATACCCGTGACTTTTAGCCACTATTAACAGTAGCCTGTTTAACCATGAACTGATTGTCTTTGGCTTGGTCATCATTCTCTGTTTTCTGTCATTTTTGTTTCTTAATTTCAAAACAACCATTCTCACCACTGTCCTAGCCTCACTTTGAATCCGCATATACTCTCTGCAAGAAAATCTGAACCCAACTGCCAGGCTTTCAAGGCAAAGAAGGATCAAACTGTGATAGTGATCTGGCTCTGGGTGCCTATGTCATTCATGTACAAGTATACATGGTCTGAATAGAAACTCTGCAAACCATACTCTAAGGCCTTACTGCCCAGCCAGGATAACAATGCTGCTTTGGGTGTATTTGCTACAAGTGCCAGAAGATGATAGCCCAGTTGAATGAGACCAGGAAACCAAAGTTAGGAATGCTAATACTACTTTTACCATAAGACTATGGTAGCAGAATTTTGCAAGTCTGAATATGCTTCCCATTCCCTCCCTTTATCCTTATAAAAACCAGAGACGATCACGTCTGAATCGCTTCCTCAAATTACATTTCTGCCCTGGAGTCAAATACCCTTTTTTTCTGACCATTGTCTTGGTTGCAGCTTTTTCACTTTTGTTCCTCTGGGTTATTTTTTCTGTCAATTACAGAGGTTGAATCTATGCAAGACTGCTTTCCGGGAATAAACTTTAAAAGTGACAGATTCCATTGTCCGCACAGGATCTCAGGTCCTTGCATGCTGCACCATTATCAGCCCAGAAGAAATATCAAAGCTTTCTAATAGATCCAGTTTTATAGTTAAAAAAAAACCTCAGATGGCTAAAGGCTCTGTTGCTTCCCTGATTATGGTTCCAGTTTCTCTCCTGAATGGCGTTTTTCAGCCCTGCCCCCACACATCTCCATGTTGGTGGCCATCCAAGATGCTACCACTGTCAGTCCTAATTCCAGTGCTTCCATTCCTCCTGAGGATAGCAGGAAGAGTCTTGGGCCAAACCAGCTTCAATGCTATCAAGTTTTTGTTGCATCAAGAAAAAAGAAGAGAAAATAAGATTCTTTCTTATTCCAGTATCCATCACTAGTTAACTTTGTTGTAGTGGAGGTATCACAAATACATTTCCACCATAAATTGCATTCTGCATTGATGGACCTCAGATATTTATTTACTTACTTACTTACTTATTGATTTGATTTGATTTGATTTAATTTGATTTGTCAATCGCTTACAAGATAATAGGTATAAGTATAAACATAGTTATGAATACATGAAATTGATACATATAAGAAAAATAAAAAGAAAGAAAAGACAGGGACGTTAGGCACATTGGTGCGTTTATGCACGCCCCCTACAGACCTCTTTGGAAAAGGGCGAGGTCAATAGTGATCAGTCTGAGGTTAAAGTTTTTGGGGAAGAAACCACAGAGTCAGGTAGAGTATTCCAGACATTGATCATTCTGTTGCTGAAGTCGTATTTCCTGCAATCAAGTTTGTTGCGATTAACCTTAGTTTGTATCTATTGTGTGCTCTTGTATTGTTATGGTTGAAGCTGAAGTATTCATTGACAGGTAAGTCATTGCAATGTATGATTTTATATACCATACTTAGATCAGACTGAAGACAGCATAATTCAAGGTTTTCTAGGTCTAGAATTTCAAGTCTGGTGACATAAGGTATTCTGCAATGAGTAGAGGAGTGGAGAACTCTTCTTGTGAAATATTTCTGGACTTTCTCAACTGTGTTAATATCAGATACGTAATATATCAGATACATAATGTGGGTTCCAGACTGATGAGCTGTATTCGAGTATTGGTCTAGCAAATGTTTTGTAAGCTCTAGTTAGTATTACCAGACAAAAAGCTACGTAAAATTAGGTTAACAACTTTTAACATCTTTTTGGCTATGTCGTTACAGTGGGCTTTAGCACTTAGATCTTTTGAGATGAGTACTCCAAGGTCCTTAACAGAGTTTGGATCATCAACAAGGTCTTGACTATAGATACAAGTTATACTTTGTGGAACTCTCTGTCTGCATAGCCAGTGTCAACATGTATGATAAAATGCCCTTATTTCTTGTGGAAAAAGATATGCCCATTCCTATCTCATTTGGCAAAGGACAAGAAGCAACTTACTACATCCATTTTTTTTCAAGCTGCTGTGGAACAGGAATTAAATAAGTAGCTTATCAGGCAGGGTATCTTTTGTTGCCCTCCTTTGTCATGCCTGACTTTGCTCCACTGAATTGATGCTGAAGTGAGAGCCTTCCCTTTGATAAGGGTGGAATATTCTGCACTAAGTCTGATGTCACCCAGATAGGATTCAAAATGACTGCATGAAAATGGGAGCTGTTGCAACCCTATTTCTTCTTTCTTGTTAAGTACTCTCACTTCTCAACAAACAAGTCACTAGTCTTTCAAATAAAATTGTTTACAATTCCTTGTTCGAGGAATTATGGTGGAAATTGGCACCACTATAGGCACTTAACAGAATCATATTCTAATTTCCAAGTATTTGGTCTTGATGTTCCCCCTTGCCAGTTTTTTTGGGAGACCATATGGTTCACATTGAAGATTTGTGGGCTTCCATAACAACCTTAGTATTGTAGAAAGTTAGCACCCGCCCTTCTCCTAGAAACGTTTTAGGAAATAGTTAAAAAGGCAGGATAAAATATTTCCCCTAAAAGAGAAATAAAAATCTTAAAGGAAACAGAAACCCAGTTCCCTGCCCCCAGCAGATACTTTGGTGCACATTAAGAAAGACTGGGCCAGCCTATCTACAAGACAAAAGACCTTCAGCTCCAGGATGATAGGATTATCCTTCAAGGCAAAACCATTCAGCCATAATAAGAATTACCCAACAAGCCCCTTCATTGCATCAGCAAGCTTCAACAAAGCCTGGGACACAGACAGCCTAAAAAAGTTAGCTATGACCTCTGCATAGCCCCCTGGGAGCCTGACAGTAACCAATAGAATACATTTCTTGCACAGGAACAGGAAGCTCAAGGGCAAGGCCCAAGAGAGGTTATAAATATATATATATATATCTCAACTCTATTTGGTCAGTTGTACTAGGATCATATTCTTGGTGGTCCTGTTCGCCATTAAACCATCTTTCCAATCAGTCTCTGTGTTTCTAGTGTCTTTCTCCCCATTTGGAACCCCACTTGGAACTGAACCAGGTGGATATTTCTTCCAACAGTATCTTGTTGGTTGTTTTGCAGATGTCCCATAGTATGTTCTAAGCTGAACTATCACATTGTTTCTAAGGCATGTCCAGAGTTATATCAGGAAATGTTCCTCTCTCCTGCAAAAAGGATTGATAGGGTATTTCTCTGGGAGACTAGAGTCCCATCTTGATTTCTAAGTATTTTTTTGTTACTAAGAAGGATACTAGGCTTAGATTTATAAGGAAATACTTTTGAGATGCTTTCATTCAGGATATCAGTTGCTTCCATCCTTGCAGAAAGGAATACTGCTTGCATCTAGATGTAGGGGGCATATTCTTTCATGTATTATATGTTTATTAGTTATCCTTTCTATGTTTTATAGTAGATCAATTTCCCAAGTTTGCGTGCACAGTCTTGTGAGTTTTTCTAAATAACATGGTTGGCTGACTTCCTCAGCCTCCAAGATATCATTTTGTTTCTTTATTTAGAGAATTGGCTTCAGGTTGCGCATCCCTGTGCCAGTCCTGCTGCTCCTACAAAAGGACCCTTCATATCATTTATAAGATATCTTCCTTTCAGTCCTCACAGATTATTCAACTCACAGCAGTTGCTCTCCTGAGTAGCATTTATTCCTGGCTTTCATGCTCATTTAAGGGAGTTTCTCCAAATAGATAACAGCAAGCGTCAATCATGCAATGCCCCATCCAATTTGTTCTCACACCATGAGAACAACAGCAGGATTGGCAGCTCTCCTCTGCCATAATTGTCTGGCAGAGTTGTGCCTGGGAGCCAACGTAATCTCATCCCCCCACTTTCATTCAGCTGGATGAATTGGACTTCTACCCTCAGTACAAGCTGTGGAAACTTCTCCTCCCCTTCATCATTGTGACAACTCCTCTAGATAGAAGCTTCCTACCACTCAAGTGTGAATCCCAGAAACAAAAGAAGGAAGCAGTATTTACTTTGATATCCCTACAATGAAGATTCAAAAATGATTACTGAAAGTTAAGTGACAGCTAACTAATTCTCATAGGAGGAAAGCTATTTTAATATTGAATGGCAGAAGATCAGGAACCTCAGAGCATCTTTTCTGAAGAACAAATATTATTAATAGGCATAAAGGTAAATGTTTCCCCTGTCCAGTCATGTCCAACTCTAGTGTGCAGTTCTCATTTCTGTTTCTTAGCTGAAAGAGCCAACATTATCCATAGATGTTTCCGTGATCATGTGTCCAGAATGACTGTACACCGAGGCACACGGAACACTTCCCACCAAAATGGTACTTATTTATCGACTTCTATTTGCATGCTTTGGAACTGTTAGATGGGCAGGAGTTGGAGCAAGTAACGGGAGCTCACTCCATCATGTAGTGCTAGGGTCTCGAACCTGGGCTGTAAACTTTCCAGCTGATAAGCTCTTTCTTTAACCATTGAGCCATCATTCTCCCTTATTAATAGACATGCACTTTTGTAAGCAGCTCATTTCATCAGATGCACAGATTGATATAGGATTTAAATTGGGGTGAGGTGTAAGAGGACAGGAGAGTGAAATTGGTGGGCTATTCAGATGCAGGTTATATGTGAGAAAGATTTCTTGCAAAGATTCAGGGAAATTTCAATATAATAAAGAAACTGATTTCATTGTCTAAGGAATCGCAGTTGGCGATCCCTAGCCTCATCGAGGTACTTCTCTGAGTTACTGTTTGTCAATCTATAGTGTAGGTTTTGCAATAAAAAATAAGTACAAGACACTGAGAATTGTGTGTGACCATTTTTAAAAAAGGATTGCTTCTTCCATAGGAAAATAGGTATGCTGATCCTCCTCCTTTCCAACACTGTGCCTTTATGACCTGAAATACTGTATATTTGTTTTCAAGGATATTATAAATAACATTCTTCTGTTGTTAGCACCTACAGAAGAGAAAGACAGAAAATTCTGGTAATAAAATGGCAAAGTCTCATCTGCTTCCCCCTGTCAGCATTAAATCATGGGCAGGTCTCATAAGTCAATCTAAGGGCCTGCAATGTAGTTTATCAATTGAAGTTTGTCGCAGCAATGTCAGGCGTTTCTGCTGTTCACTGGATATTAAAATACTGTGTTGGATGAAGTCACAAGTGAGAGCCCTGCTAGATGGTGTTCCATGTTTGGTCTGAGAAAATTTGATTCTCTAATTTATAAAAAGAAAGTCTGACCAGGTCTGATCAGTGTCTAAGGAGGGATGACTTGGAGACTCCATGTATGACAGCTTGAGTTCCATGCATAAAGAAAGAAAGGCGAAATCTAAATGTATGACTTAAACAGTAATGTGCTACCCTGATTTTACCTTACTATTTAACAAAGCAATGAATTCTTCATTCGAAATCAATATTTCATGAGTTGGCTTAAGTTTACACAATATTTTTTCTCTGTTTTCCATAATATATACTCTACCGACAAAATCTATAACAGAGATTTGAGACTCTGTGGTATTTTTCCCCAAACCCCCAAAACTTTAACCTTAGACTGTCTACTGTTGACCTCATCCCATTCCTAAGAGGTCTGTAAGGGGTGTGCATAAGCGCATCAACGTGCCTACCATCCCTGTCCTAATGTCCTCTTTTATTCGTACCTATTTCATGTAATCATAATCATATTCATGTTCAAATTCTTGACAGTAAATGGGATTTACAAAAGGATGAAATAGCTATTTGCCTTTGGAAACCGAATTTCATAGCAATAGCAATAGAACTTAGACTTATATACTGCTTCATGGTGCTTTTTACAGTCCTCTCTAAGCTGTTTATAGAATCAGCCTATTGCCCCCAACAATCTGGGTCTTCATTTTACCAATCTCGGAAGGATGGAAGGCTAAGTCAACCTAGAGCCTGGTGAGATTTGAATTGCCAAATTACAGGCAGGCAGCAGGTAGCAGAAGTAGCCAGCAGTACTGCATTCTCTCCACTGCACCACCATGGCTCATAATTAATGTGTGCCATCTAAGAGCTTCAAAATCTCAAGTTAGGAACTTGGGGAATAATCACTGAAGTTAACGCAATGTCTCATATTGTGGTACCACATTAACTTGTACTGGAAACTTTTCTAAAAATTGGGGCTAAGCTAAGCTGCCCAGTGAAGGCTTCCCCACTCTGAATGCTGGTACTCAGAAGTCTTGAAAAAGAAAAATATTAATTTTCATTTCCCTATCAATTTAAGTAGCCCCTTTGAATTCATCACTTATTGGCTAATGAATGTATTTATATACAATAATTTAAAAGGCTGTTTTTATTGTGTCAGAGCTGATTTCAGATGATAAGCAAGTCCTTTTCATCTCAGAGTGCTGTGGTTATACATGCAGGTGATCTCTTCAAGTTGGGAAAGTTTGGCAGTGTGCATTTAGAGTGGTCCCACAGAGTATTGTTATGCTCCCTCCAGTTATTCAGGCTGCACTTATCAAAGCCCTTCAAAGTGCAAATCAGTCCCGTTGTGAATTCTGAAGGATTTTAGAACAAGTGGTTTGGGTATTGTGGTGTAAGTGATTAAAAAAGTACCACATAAGCAAATCTCAGCTAGGTAACAGCATTTTGAATGTAGTTGTCTAGATATTTGAAAGGCTGTGGGAAGTTGCAAGTGTAAGGATTGTGATGTTGTATTTCCAAGGGAGAGTAGGGAAGGGAGGGGAAGGGAAGGGAGAAAGAGAGAGAAAGAAAAGAAAAGGACAGAAGGAATGGAGGGGGAGAGAGAGAAAGAGAAAAGAAAGACAAAGAAAAGAAAAAAGAAAAAGAAAGAAAACAAATATATATATATATATATATATATAGAGAGAGAGAGAGAGAGAGAGAGAGAGGGAGGGAGAGAGGGAGAGAGNTATATATATATAGAGAGAGAGAGAGAGAGAGAGAGAGAGGGAGGGAGAGAGGGAGAGAGAGAGAGAGTGTAAACGAGGACATTATGTATTAGGAATGGAAAGAATCTGTCACTTTGATGGATTGTAAGGCAAGGAACAGATTAACAGATTACTCATAGTCAGAATGCAGCTTACTGTGAAAAATGTGCAGGAAATGATAAGTGTTGGTTTGTGCTGATTTAATGATGTTTTAATACTACAATAACACTACAGAAGAGTAAAGAGTAATGTATTGTCATACTTGCATTGCATTTTTAAATCATCAAAGGTCTGGTTTTATCTTAAAATAATTTTAAATAATATTTGTCACTCTCTTCCAAAACATCATACATGTCTGCTGCATTTTAAAACTATAAAGAACAAAAATCATAGTTTGCTGGTAATACCTTCTTAATTTGTTTATGCAAATTTACTGCTCTTGATGCAAATAACTGCAAGATATTTTTTTTCTAATTTTCAACTTTCCGGTTGTGCATTAATCATCCATTCCATAACTTGATCCCATTAGTTTTGATCAGGAATTGGATGGAACTACATAATTATCTGGGTTAGAAAGTTATGATCAAACATTCTCTAATTCCACTTCATACCAGTTTAAACATAAGTTAATTTATCTTTGTGTATATTCAGTTCTGGATGTTTTGGTTATATACAGTCCCAGAAGAAGGCTTTCAGCCTAGTTTATAATAATTAGTCTTCTTTCTTTATTTTCAGTTCATACATTTCTTTCTCTTAGGGCTAAGGAAATGAGGTTTAAGAGATGGTTTTTTGTGCAACATGAGCTCAGTTTCGATCTTCTCCCTGCCTTCTTTGAAGCTTAATCATTACAAGTGGGAAGACTTAGTTGACCTTGACTGAAATTTCAAAAGCTAAGCAGCCTGGTTAATCCCAAGGTTGATGACTTAGACTGGAGAAGTTTAATAAATAAATAAATCTAGAAGCAGGCAGAAGTACTTAGTTAACTTTATTGCAGTCATTAATTAGCACAGCAGTCAATAGAAAGTCACTAGTGGAATGTACCAAGCAAAGTACATGGACACATGGTCAGAAGCAGTAAAACTCAACCTGATGAAGATTTTACTTTTCACCTTTAACATATCAAATCATGTCTGTATTGTTAAAAGTATCACTTGCTGTCAACAATCTAAAATGTAATGAAGTGATCCACAGAAGATTACGTCGCAATAACTTTTCACCTTGGAAGTGACATAAACTTTCTGAATGATGATATATTCATATAGAAAGCTACACTGAATTCTAGAACACATGGCTTTTTGATCAAAATGATACATACTTTTATGACTTTAAACTGTGCCTAATAAAACAGTGATTTTATTGACAAGAACCTTCGGAAAGGGTTTATCCGGCCTTCTACCTCCCCATTGGCTGCACTGGTGCTTTTTGTAAAAAAGAAATCGGGGAAGCTACATTTGTGTTGTAATTACCTCAAGTTGAATGCTATCACAGTGAGGAATTGGTACCCGCTTCCCCTCTTCCCTGAACTGATTGAGCGGCTTCGTCAAGCTAAAATCTTTACGAAGTTGGATTTGTGTGGGGCCCACAATCTGATTAGCATTCATGCAGGGGACGAGTGGAATACAGCTTTCCGGATGAGGTACAGGCATTTTGAGTAAACTGTGATGCCTTTTGGATTAACCAATGCCCCAGCTGTGTTCATGCATTTCATTCACGATGTTTTCCGTGATTTGTTGGGTCAATTCGTGGTCATTTATTTAGATGACATTTTAATTTACTCAGACTCCCTGCAGGAACACTGGCAACATGTGCGGCTGGTGTTTGCGTGGTGTTGCAGATGTTGCATGGATAAACACTGTTTGCTAGCGTGAGAAGTGTCAGTTTGCACAAACCACAATTGACTTCTTGGGCATCGTATTTCACCTGTGGGGTGGAAATGGACCCAGAAAAAGTACAATCATTGCAGGTGTGGGAACCTCCACAGGGTTAAGGATGTGCAACGACTGTTGGGGTAGCAAATACTGCAACATATTTATTCCTGCTTTGCTGCCTTGACTGCTCCTTTCTAATCTGCTCAAAAGAGGTGAGAAGTTCCATTGGGGTGCTGAGGAGCAGCAACTTTCGGGGCGTTGAAAATTGCCTTTGCTTCCGAGCCTATCCTTAAACCCCTGATCCAGGCCAGCCATTTGTGATGGAAACAAGTGCTTCTGATGTGGCTCTTGGTGCAGTGCTCCTCAGGCTTATGCTCCCGCAGGCACTTGTTCTATGCACTTATATATTCCCAGAAGTTGTTGGCTCCAGAGTGCAACTATATGATTTGGGACAGAGTACTATGGCGGTTAAGGTCACTTTTGAGCATGGAGGCACACCTGGAGGGAGCTCATAACACAATAGAGGTTCGGATGATCATCGCAATTATTGGAAACCTACGTACAGTTGGACATGAATCAGCATAGGTGATATGGTCCTTATTCTTTGCTCGATTTGATTTCCGGTGACCTATGTTCTGAGTGGAGGGAATTCAACGTGCCGACACCTTATTCAAGAAGCCCAAGTATAACCCAAAGGGAGATAAAATTTTGCTCCAACGGTGATTCCGTTGGAGTGGTTTGCGGCCACAAGGAACCTGTGGACCTCCAAGTGAGGATTCAGGAGGCACGCAGCAGGACTATTTGTGGCAGCTTGACGTTGAGATTGAATGAGAATGGGAAACAAGAGACTCCGTGGAGGTATATTGGGGACCTATTGCGATTCCGTGATCACATTTACGTGCCTGGAGATCCTCTTCATGGATCTTATCCTACTCAATGTCATGATAGTCCAGTGCAGGACACTTTGGGGTGTTCAAAACACTGCACCTCATCTTGAGGACAATTTTGGTGGCCGAGACCTTAACATGATGTGTCGAGATATGTGGCATCTGTGGGATCTGTCATCAAGCCAAGTATACTCCTGGTGCACCCCTTGGTCTCTTTCAGCCCTTGCCACACAGAAGACCATGGGGGCAGTTTCATTGATTTCATCATTGAGTTACCAACATCGAATTGATGCCTACAACCATTTTGTGGTGGTGGATATGTTTGACTAAAATGGCCCACTTTATTCCACAGTTGCAAGTCTTCATCAGCCAAGATAACAGCTCATTGTTTATCTCCCATGTTTTCGGTTGCATGGGTTATCAGACAGATGGTATCAGATTGGGGGTACAATTTACGGCACTGTTCTGCAGACCCTACTCATGAAACTGCAGGTTCAGTGTGTGTTGTCATTTGCTCATCACCTGAAATGATGGGGGACAGAGTGTTTGAATACTATTTTGGAGCAGTACCTCCACTGTTTCAGCAATATCAACAACACAATTGGGGGGAAGTGTGCTGCATGGCAGAATCGCTATAACAATGCTCAACATGCATCCCCCCATGTGCCCCTTTCCTTTGCTAATATGGGTTTTATTCCATAACTTTTCCCTTTAGCCATCTGATTCCCCAGTTCTGTCAGTGGATACGTTCTTACAGGAGTTAAAAGCCATGCACCACATGGTCCGCGATCAACTAGAGAGCCAAGGAAGACTATAAACAGTTTGCAGCTGACATCTCACGATGTTTCGTCTTTAGCGGTAGGCGATTGGGTTTGGCTCTCTACTCTATGCTTACCAACGACACGACCATCAAAAAGCTTGATCACCGATATTGGGACTTTTCCGGTCTCTCCCTGCATGGACCATGTGTATCCACCCTGTTTTTCATCATTCCCTGGTAGTCCTCGCTTTGGCGACAGTCGCATAGACCGGCTCCACACAGCCATCCCCAGTAGCCCCTCTGGGAGAGGAGGAGTACAAATGGATAGCTCCAAGATTCACACCAGTTTCAAGACTGATTTCAGTATTTGGTGGCATGGAAAGGTTATGATCAGAGGACTTCACCTGGGGATTCACTGATATTCATGATCCTCATTTGGTCCAAGACTTTCATGCTTGTTTCCTCAACTTCCTCGTCCGCCTGTCCCAGGAGAGGAGGCCTGCGGGGGGGGGAAGTTTCATGCCCCTGGTGGAGACTGACTCTGAGAAGAGGAGGAACAGCCAACAGGGAGTGGAGTGTGGTCTCAGAGGTGGTAGAGGAGGCTGGGGAAGGCAGAGGCCGTGAGCAGTCAGAGGAGGATCCAGGCCCATCTCTATCCATCTGAGTCATGCAGGAGAAGAGAGGATCAGGGAAAAGCGAGGTCTACTCAAGAGAGAGATACCATGATTCTCGTGGCTTGCAACTGGGAGCTATGTATATGTAACTACGCAGTTAGAATTGTGGAGTCAAAGTTTAGTGTTTACTTTGTAAAGTTTAGAGGTTTACTTTGCTGGCGTTTCTCCCATGGACTCTCCTCAGTTATTTTCCTGGAGTTTTTGCATTAGTTATCTTGGCTTGCTTTCTGAACTTCTATCAATGCAGTTTGTTTTGGTTTTCTTTCTGCCCTCATTATTACTTTTGTGACTTAAACTGGGCTAATAAAACAGTGAACTTAAGTTGAAGGCTTACCAGACTTAATGTTAGTTTTGGGTTTTGGTTATTTTGAGAGCTTACAGGTCATCACAATGTGTGATATAAGTGATTGAAAAGATTAATAGTAATTAGTAGTGCAGACTTTGTAAATAGTTGGACAGTGTTGAGGGAATTATTTGTTTAGCAGAGTGATGGTGTTTGGGGAAAACTGTCCTTGTGTCTATTGCTCAAACTTTTCCCCAAAAGTCCCACCGTTCACTGCAAGTGCAGGAGCCAACCTCCAAACACGCACCTAGTTCCTGGCTGCTATTAGTCCAGAGGAGCAGCACAGTTCTGAGAACAGCCACAGTTCAGGGAATTTGATTCCAGGGAGTTCTCATCACAGGAAGAGTTCACTGGGACTGCAGCACAATCCAGAGCAGGATTGTGTTGTTGCAAACTCACACAGAGCTAGGCAAGCAAGGCAAACAGGGCAAAGCACAGCAAAGTATCTAGACGTAACAGCACATGAGACTGGAAAAAGGCAATGCTTATTCCCAACAAGTGCCCCTCCAAATGGTGTCTTTTTAAATCTCATTCCACAGGTGAGCCTTGTAAAGAGGGGCGGGGTGGCCTCCTCTGGAGTTGTTGGGTTGCCCTGCGCTGAGTCCTTCTCCTCTCCATTCTCCGTGCTCAAGGATTGGGGGGGAGGCAATTGCTTTTCACCAGAACTACATTGCTCCTCTGCTTCGCTGCCTGCCCTCTCCTTCCCCCTCACTTGGTTGTCCTGCACCCATTCTCTTTCACTGGCAACCCTTCCCAGGACTGAGGGAACCGGGACTGCCTCGTCCTGCTTCTCCAGGTGTTCTTCCATTGGTCCTAATTCCATCTCATCATCTTTCTCAGGTCCAGGCTCCGACTTTTACTGGGGGATTATTAGACCTTATTCAGTCAGATTTTGAGGAAATCACATCACGGTCATTCATCTGCCCTTTTTATAGAAAAAAAGATAGTATTCCCCAATAATGTGTTAATTTTAATTCTATCCTTAGCTTAATTTGTCAGAGCACTAATATTCCTGAATCTTTCTCCAGCATTCATTTCTAATATTAGATTTAGGCATATAGATTGGTAATTTATGCAACGTTTAAAGATCAATATCCTTCTCCAGAGATGTGAATGAGCCCTAGTGTGCCTATAGAATTTAATTTTACTGATATTTATTTTATTTTGTTTTCATGATCAGTATGATTTCTCAGTGGCAAGGACAATACTGGTTATGTAAAGGAAGACACTGCAACCTCTCTTAAATAGAGAGGACATGCAGGCAGCATAGCTCTATAGATCTTGGAGAATTAATACCTCTGGCAATTTGCTGGACTGAGAAATAAAACTAACTGAGCTATATTGATATCATTTCTATTGATTTTTCCAAGAAATTGATTGCATCTTTAATCCTTGTATTTACAGAAAGTAAGATGGTGAAGATAGCTCTGCAAACATTACAGAGGCTGTTAGCAGACACATAAGAAAACTATTTTTTTTAAAAGAAAAAAGCAAATATCAAGCAGTTACATTTGCTTTAAAAATACTTGTTTTGACCAGCTAGGTCTCCTCTTTTGATTAATACAGCGTGCCTACTTAATCGATGTTAATATACAATATTTAGAATAATACAAGCAAGTGCTCTGCTTTATAGTCCTTTATCATGTCTGAGCAGTTGTATTTAAAAACAGAATATGGCATTACTGTTTTGATTATGAATATTAACCTCATGCAATCAGTGTTTTAGTGAAAAATGACTGCTTCACTGTCGATATAACATCCCTCATTCATAACTCTGCAGATCTACCTTATCCTCTGGAGCTGCTTTCATTCTCATCAAGGTAACAATTTTAGAGAAAAAGGAAGGATAATAAATTGAAAGAGAACTTATAATCTATCAGATGTCGGGGGAGGGACACATGATCCAAACCCATTTATTTTGAGCACATGGATGCACAACTATTCCCAGACCAAACAATGCCATAACTAACACAGAGGAATTGAAACTAAAAGCAAAAACTATCTTTGGGTGTTTTGGTATTTAAATTTAAGATATACACAGTATGATGATTATTCACTAGCCATGCAGTTAAACTATGCTCATCTTGGTTAAGAATATTTCTGAAGGAGTCTTTGACTTCATTAGCAAAACCTCCACTTCTGAAATATGCTTTGGAAGATGTTTTCCTCCCACAAGAAACCACCCAGAGTCACTTTGATAATGATAAATACATAACTTTTCCTTACAACAGGAAAAAATCCTTTTTCTCTGGTTAAGGTTGCTTAAAAGCAGGGGTGGGATTCTATCAGTTCACACCTCTTCACTAGAACCAGTTGTTAACATCCTAAGCAGTTCGGAGAACCAATTGTTAGAAGAAATTACTGGACTAATCCTGTAAGGAGAGCAGGACGGAAACATTCTGGTGTTGCTTACAGAAACTGCCTCTCCGTTCACCCTTATAACATTCTTGGCAGGACTAGATTTCCTGCCTCTGGAACTTCTCTGGAGTTTTTTTCTCCTCCTTTGCTGGTATTTTGCTTGTGTGGAGTGACCATTTAAAGTTACAATGGCACTGAAAAAAGTGACTTATGATCATTTTTCACACTTACGACTGTTGCAGCATCCCCACAGTCATGAGAGGCCAGGCGAGGAGATGCGTGCCTCGATGTGAGTGATATTGAGTTGGCCACACCCAGCCAATAACATGACCACCAAGCCATGTCCACAACCTAAGCCACACCCACAGAACAACCCACAGTTGTTAAAAAAATTTAATCCCACCCCTGCTTAAAAGTGTATGTGCGCTTTCAAATCAGGACAGGTAACCCTCAACTTACCACTATAATTGAGCCCAGAATTTCTTTTGCTCAGTGAGACATCTCTTAAGCGAATTTTGCCCGATTTTACAACCTTTCTTGACATAGTTGTTAAGTGAATCACTGCAGTTGTCAAGTTAGTAGTACTATTGTTAAATGAATCTGGCTACCCTATTGACTTTGCTTGTCAGAAGGTCATAAATGGTGATAACTTAATGCAACTGTCATAAAATATATAAGAGATTTGCCACATTTATGAATTTTGATCATGTGACCATGAGGATGATGTAATGTCTTGTAAATTTGAAAAGCAGTCATAAGTCTTTTTTTTCCAGTGCTGTTGTAACTTCAAATGCTCACTAAATAAATTGTTATAAGTTGAGGATTACCAGTAGTATCAAGTAAGATTAGCAGGGAGAGGGGTTTTAAGGTAAGGGTTATGTTCTCTGGGAACTGCCTTGTTTTGGTTGAAATCAATGGAGCTAAATTTTTATGGGATCATCCGTCCTCTGCCTTTTTGACATTTCTTTTTTTTTCCCTGATGTGGTAGTGGAACATGTGAGAAGAAAAGGAGAAGTGTCAAAAATCACCAACCATCATGTCTCCTTTTCCTTCCCTTTCATGGCAGGCTTGGACAGTTTGCTCTTCAGAGAAGCTTGGATTGATGGTTTGCAGAACACTAAATGGAATTAGGCCAATGTCCCCATGCACCTTAAGGCTTTGGATTGCTTATCCATGCTTTAAGTGGATTGCTTAGTTTTCTCTGCAAGAAAAACAATATACAATTATAGATAATGCCAGTGGTTTAGTAGAGCTTGAAAGCACAAAGGCACCAGTTTCAGGAAACCACTTGTCATTTGGATGCCCTGCAGGGTGTGCAGTGGTGCTTAAAAAATTGTGAACCCTTTTGAATGTTCAATATTTTTGCATGAATACAACATATGTCATCTCTTCTCCACACAAGTCCTAAAACCAAACATATGGACATTACACTTGTTCATTTATTTATTGGGGAAAATGATCTAAAGCTACATGCGTGTGGCAAAAATAGTAAAATTATGCTGCTGAAAATTGGTGCTATTCTTGCAGAGTACAGATAGTCCTTGACTTATGGCCAATTGTTTCAGGCGCTTGATGACACAGCCACATTTACAGCCGTTTGCAGCATCCTATGATCACATGATCGCGTTTTATTATGGTTTTACCAAAACCTAGCAACTACTTCTGTTTTTTGGCAAAAACATGCCTATCATGTTTGGTTCACTTAGTGCCATGGCATTTGTTAAATGATCATGGATTCAATTAACGATCATGGTGATTTGCTTAATAACTATTGCAAAAAAAAAAATACCAAAACCGGGTTTGTCACAACCATTATGTCTTACAGCCACAATGGGCAGGCTCTACTATGGGCTCTAACTCAAGGTCTGCCTATAATGTGCAGATGCTCCAGAGACTCACCAAATAAAACTGGGAGCAGCATGAAACCTATGGGTCTTGGATTGCCTAACCCTGTAGGACAGGAGTGATAGCAGCGGCACAGTGGTTAGAGTGCTGTACTTCAGGCAACTTCTGCTGCCTGCCGGCTGCCTGCAGTTTCGTAGTTCAAATCTCATCAGGCTCATGGTTGACTCAGGCTTCTGAGATGAGTAAAATGAGGCCCCAGGTTGTTGGGGGGAAATGCTGACTGTAAACTGCTTAGAGAAGTGTAAAGCACTGTGAAGCAGCATATATGTCTAAGTGCTATTGCTATTGCTTACATATTTTTAAAAGAAGTTAGATAAAATCAGTGGGGGGGGTGATGAGATGGCATCTCATTGAAACCTGCTTGAGGATGGGAGCAAAAAAACAGGAAGAGAACCCTTGAATGTAGGATTCACTAAATCTTCTGGTTCAAAAAAATTTACAACTGGTTTGGTGGGCGTGGCAGGGGAAGGATACTGTAAAATCTCCATTCCCTCCCCACCCCACTAACCTGTTTTCCAGCACCATTCTCCTGTGCAGGGCAATAAAAGAAGACCCGGCCGATTAGCTGGGACTAAGGCAGAGAATAGTTGGGGGCAGGGCCAGTCAGAGGTAGTATCCCGAACTACTCAAAATTTCTGCTATTAGTTCTCAGAACTACTCAAAATTTCTGCTCCAGAACTGGTCAGAACCTGCTGAATACCACTGGTCCTAGATCTGGTCCTAGAAAGGACTTGATGGAACTTTCTCTGACTCAGGCTCTCCCATCATTTGGGTTATGGAGTCTGTAACCTGGGCTGCTACATAGAGATTCTGGTAAAGCTTCACTGGGATGTCATTTTTATAATGGCTGGTAATATGGCATTGATCTCCCCTGCGGTATTCCTTTCATTATTAATCCCTCAGCTGCACTTCTAGGTCAGTGTTTCTCAACTTCTGTGACTTTAAGGTGGATGGTCCTCAACTCCCAGAATTCCGCAGCCAGCATCCACCCACCTTAAAGCTACCAAGGTTGAGGAACACTGACCTACTGGCTGACACTTGTGTTTTGAAACCCATCACTGCAGGGAATACTTGATGGAAATGTTTTCTTCGACATCTCTGTGTGCATGCATTCTTAATTCTCACAGCTGACTGTCAGTAATAGGGGAAGGAAAAGGACACAATTTGCATTTATTTTTGCTCTTACGGAACTTATTGGATTTTTCATAAACATTTTTTCCCCAAATTCCACACAGAGGCATTTCCACATCAGCGGCATTATGTAGCAAAGCAGAAAATTAAAGTTGTTTTCCCCTTCCTCTATCTTGGCTGACAAAGAGAAGGTGTTTGTCCCTTGATTCACCCCAGATTGTCTGTGTGGAAGTTTGAACATCCCGTCCATCAGCAGCAGAAGTGCCAAAAGAGAAAAACAACCCAGAGAAAGTTTTATCTGCCTCAACATTTCTCAGGGCATTCCAAGATGGTTTATGGAAAGCAAATCTTATCTTGAATCAGCACGGCTTTTCTGAAAGCAGCATCCTATTTTTCAAAGGACAAACAATTTATGCATTTTATTTTGATACTACCCAGTAGACCATCTAGGATCTTACTGTCAGTCAACCATAGATGTAACTCTGCATGGCTGGGCTTTAAGCAGAGGTCTTATCCATAAGTCTTATTGATCTCCATGAGCTTTTCTCAAATACAACCTGTATAAATCTTTGTCTCATGGTGAGTGCCTATGGTAGCTGCTGTCTTTCTGCCACAACCAACAGGTATCAGATGGGGCAATGAGAACAGTAAACATATTGTAAAAGTGTAATCATTCTTTCAAGTTGATCTTGATTCCATATGATTATATGAATGTGCTTTTTGGCAACCTTATAGAAGTAGTTTAAGCCCCTGTCCCACTGCACTAACGGATGCAAAGAGGATGTAAAACGTTAAAAAAAGCTTGCCATCCATTGGAAAATGCTATGCATCCATTGTGTACTCACTGCATACGTGTTTCATATGCTCTATCCGTCAAGCATCCATCCACTGCAATTTCATCCACGCAAGATTTGAGCTGCACAAAACTTTGTGAACGGATGAACTTTCTGCTGTGTATGATGTAAATCCACGATATCCGAGCAACAAACGTTCTATGTCCGTTTATCATCCGTTAAACGTCCGCTGTATCCTCTCTGCATCCTCTGGGCATCCTTGCAACTCACATCCGCTGCAGCTGAAAACGGAAAGAGGTAGGAAACAAAAGGTACACGGAACGTCTGTACAGCATTAGTAGCACGGAAATAGAAAGGATGCGCAGTGAACGGTTTGCATCCGATATACATCCGCTAGGCTTCCTATGAACATCCGTTTAACATCCCCGCTACATACTACCCATGTCCGTTCTTTTATGTTCTTTTCTGTTCTGTTTATGCAAATTTTCACCACTTTTTGGAGCGGATGACAACGGATGGAGCCACCCCTGAAATTTTGCTCATCAACTGTGTCCTTTATGCATACGTTTTGCGTCCGTCGGCCAGTGGGACCTAGCCTTTACATAGCTTTGGAGTCCTTGGTATTCTCTAAGCTTGGAAGTTTTCTTGTGGGTGTTTCATTACCCAGCTAGAGGTAGATGTTACCTAGTAAGGTAATAAATATCTGCAAGAAAACAACTAAGCTCAAAGAGCAGCAAGGATCCCACAGTTCAACCCTGAACTACAAATACTCTTCTTTCAAGGTTATCTAGCTTTTTTCTGGGTTTGGTTTTAAAATCTGTCAACAAACATTTCAAAATAAATATATTGTGTCTCATTGAACTTAAATTTCCCTATTCCACAATACATTGACTGGCCCATTGTGTACCATCAATTCAGTGCTGACTTTTACCAACGTAATTTTGTCAATCTCTGAAATGCCGCATGAATGTGATTCTAATATTTTTTTCAAACATTTATTCAAAACCTTTTGCATACAGGTTTCAAAAAGTAAATCAGATTGAATAAGGTAATAAGTAGGCAATATGAAGAATCATGGATTAGCCAATCCAAATTCCCTTCTTAATTATAGAATTCCCCAACAAATTGTGTTATTTACTGGAGCAAAACACTTCTTCTATTTCCTAGAGGAGGCATTATCCATGGTGTTCTGTAATTTTCTCTGTGCAGTCATCAAAATGATGCTGGATTACTTTATTCCTGCGGTGGTGACAGGAGGTTTAAGCCAAATTCTGCTAACATTATTGGAGATTGGAGGAGTAACCTAAAATCCAAGTTATCCTCTTCTTTTGAATATTTAAGTGTGTGGAGAAGGATTGGATGAGAATTCATTAAACCTTCCATATGTTTTGTTTTCATCCTCTATATTGCCTGTCTCAAATGCTTTCCTCTTCTTATTCCACTCGTGGGACCGTTAAAGCTTAAAGACGCCCAATCTGAATATGGGAAATGATGGAGAAAGAAGATTAAGGTGCTCACACTGGACACACATCTAAGAATGCAGTCTCAGAAGTTATTTTTTGGATTTTGTTTTAAAGAAGGGAAATTTTGCAATAAGCGTGTGTAGTTTGATTTTATTATAAGGAAAAACAGAATATATCTTGATTTGGTTTCCGACATCCCAGTTTCAATGTCTATTTCAAAACAATTTGCAGCCATATTGGCCATGAATGGAAGTCACTTTGGATGGTGAGATTGGTGGCATATAAATTTAATAAATAAATATAACTAAATTCTGGCAAAGAGAATTGGCAAGAACCTCCTCCCACCCCACATCATCTGTTAAAACAGTTCTTAATAATTCTTGAACAGTGTCCCAGCTGAGCTCTCTCCATTCAATTTAACTTAGTACGATTAATCACCTTTCCTCAGTCCTGAGGAAAGGAGAATTCAGCATGAGAAGACTTCCTCTTCCTAACAACTTGAACTTGCCTTCAGATTTATTTCCAATCTATGGTTTTCTCTCACTGCTAAGCACTCATATTTTTAACAGATTAACAGAGTTGGAAGGGACCTTATAAATCATCTAATCCAGGGGTTTGGCTTGGTCATATAACTGGCTGGGCATGGCTTGTATGTAAATATTATAAATATTTATATAAATATTGATTTTTTTATAAAAAAGAGCAACT